>JAKSZP010017440.1:0-92595 GCA_022478985.1 Massospora cicadina
AATCCTCAGTATTATTGGTTGGTTTCACCCTTCAGCTAAGGTGATTCCCTATTCACTAAAATTTTTAGGGATATCGCCCCATCATTGAGGCTCTGGCGGAATTCAGTATGTTGGAAAATTAACCAGATGGATTCCTCCAATGACTTAAGCGGATTTGGGATGAAATAGGTCGATCCCAGTGGAATTGCTTATTGACTAAATTTCAAGGTTATTAGGTGAATTTTACTTAGTTGCTCCCCAAATTGGGTTAAGCTGAATCTAAGTATTCCGCTGAGTTTGGAAGTTAGGATTTAGTGGGGAAATTGATGGCCCAAAATTAGTAAAAGGATCACCAGCGATTAGTAGCTGAGGAAGATCCATTTGTATCACCTAAGTAATATTGGCAGAACCTGCCTAATTTGTGTTTGAGGTGACCAATTTTTTTCCAGCGGCTCATATATTAGTTATTTAATTGTTGCATAAAAAGTGAGATTCCCCAAACAATTGACTATGAAAAGTCAAAGCATGTGTCAGCATGAAGCTGAGATGTCCCAAGTTGCCCGAGTGACTGAAGATGTTTCCAGTGCATTCTTACTAAGTCAAATCACAATTCAAAATTTAACTATATAATAATACATATGGTTCACTGGCAACTGAAGGCCAAGGATGAAGTTAAAACTAATAGTCGGTAATTGGGAAGGACAAGGCGAGAGGGTCAATTTCAGGGAAGAGAGTAGCGCAGTGGAAGGCTTAGAATAATGGTTAGCTGGAAGTACAAGTGATGAGCTGATATATTAGCAGTAAGCTAAGTAGCCCTTTTGTAAATAGTATAAATACCTGGCGCTTCCCTTTAAATAAACATCTCCCTTTTCACAATCTACCTTTGATTTAAATTTATATTTATTCTTGCTGGTTGGTTTAGGGTGGGTTCCCCAAATGGCATGGGTGAAATGCCAAGGGGTCAGTCAGCGCTGCTGGCCCTGAGCCTAAGGCAAAATAGCAAGGGCCGACCAGTAGAGCCCATTGTTTCTGGAAAAGCGATTTTCTGACAAGGTCTATTTACCAAAATATCATCACCTCTATTGACTCACTTTGAATTGACACAATTCACTACCCAAATCTTAAGTCTTAATTCAACTAATAAAATAAAGTCCGCCAAACTAAATATGGGTTTATCATCCAGTCATACCAATTTCTTGACATTACCCACCTTTGACTAGATGATAATTTTTCTTGTTTATAAGGCTGCGGGAACCTGTATGTACTTGGTTGATAATTTGACCATCTGCAGGCTACTTAATGGTGAAGACATTGATACCTGTCTTCTCAAAGTTCTCAAACACTCTGGCCCATATGTTGGCGAGCTTGTTCTTCCTTCCAACTCCATGTTGGTCATGAAATGAGACATTATCTTTTATGAAGAACTGTGGGAGTTCGCTATGTCTACATTAGCCAGCCACTTGATCACAAATCTTCTTAGCTAAACTAAAAGAATGAGCTTCAGTTTGAGCTTTATCAGCATGATCAAAATGTTGGTCAGATAGCGCTGTGGCTCTATTCTACAATATCCTCCACACAGGAATAAAGCAATGCTGCAAAGCTGGATGCCTTCCATTAAGTAATTAAAAGGGACTAATCCCCATTGACAAATGAGAGCTAATATCATAAACAAAGACAACGGTGGATAGAAGGGTACTCCATTAAGTGAGATGATCATCTACAAGTTTATGGAGAACGTTCACCAAGGTTCCATTGACCCGTTCAACCATCCCATTGGATTCAGGGTGGTATGGGGTAGTTAAGGCCCCACAGTCTGCCAATAATTAATTCATCTTAGGAAGGACATGTGATGTAAAATATGATCCTTTATCCACGAGAATAAACTACATACAGCCATGTTGGTGTAGGACACATATCATAATAAACTTTGCGGTGGTGACAACCCATAAATCTCTGATTGTTTTTGCTTCCACACACCTTGTCAAGTGATCTATTGCTCCTAGTATATACTTAGAGCTGTTTGCGATAGTCAGAAGAGGCCCCACCACATCAAGGGAAACAGTGTGCCACACAAAATGGGGCTTAGCCAGTTGGTTGGTAGTTTTCTTGTGGTAAGTTTTCCCCACTTGAAACTGGTGACAACAAGCAGTCATCTTGAGCATGTCGTAGTTCATGCTCTCCCAATAATAATGTGATCACAAAAACTCCAACGTTGCCTGCAACACTCCATGACTTCCGCCTTGTGTGCATCCAAAATAATTGCTGACCTGGTGAAGGGATCTGGTATACTCAGCATCAATTCTCAAATTTAGCTTATATGGTTCCTCATTTCACAAGAAGGTAACACGTCTAAGACCATATACCGCTTTTATCACATGTGGCGACTCATTGTGGTAAATGCCAGTAATCATCTTCTTGTACATTATGTCTGTCAAATCCACTGTAACAGCGACCATAGAAATTTCAAGAGACAGTCCACGTTCTGATGTTTAGTTCCCAGTCGGTATACTATCTCTCAAAGTCATATGTTTGAAGCTTCAGTGACAATCGCACAAACCGCCCTTTAGGTTCCCAAAAATTCTGCAAACAACTCAAGGATTCATGATCTGTTACCATTTTATTCACTCCGTGGAGGTATACCCAAAACTTTTATATGCATATATCACCGCTAATCATTCACACTCAGTTACAGTGTAATTCTGTTCATGGCTATTTAAGCTTTGGCCACAAAACGCGACAGGGTGCTCCACACCATCATCATCCTTCTGGGATAATACTGCCCCTACAGCAGAAAGAGAAGCGTCTGATTGCACGATAAATTAAATTTTGAATTTAGGTTATTGCAGAACTGGCGCGCTAACCAAAGTGGTCCATAAATCATCAAAAGCATTTTGACAACGTATAGTCAAGTCAAAGGTGCCATTTTAATTTTATAACTCAAGAAGTGGGCCCACAATACAGCTGAAGTTAGGAATAAACCCCAAGTAGTAACTGACCATCCACAAAAAAACCTGAATAATCCCACGTATTTCCTGGCCAAGTCATCTTTAATATAGTTTTCACCTTTGCCAGCTGAGGTCTAAGCCCTTTTGAGTCTACCATAAACCTGGAGATATTCCAATTGCTCCTTAAAAATGGCACGTTTGAGGCATTAATTTTTATTTAGTTTTAGAAA
This sequence comes from Massospora cicadina, assembly GCA_022478985.1. Lineage (NCBI taxonomy): Eukaryota > Fungi > Entomophthoromycota > Entomophthoromycetes > Entomophthorales > Entomophthoraceae > Massospora > Massospora cicadina. Next base: position 3,155 of record JAKSZP010017440.1, read on the forward strand.
GTCAGCTGAGGTCTTGTTCTAAGTAGTCTAGATGCTCTGTGAAAATTTGCAAGAACATATTAATATTGTCAAGGTAGACTAGAACGCAGGATAGCTTCAGGTAACCTAAGATAGTGTCCTAATCCCTCTGGAACGTAACAGGGCGCTACACAACCCTTAGGGCATATGTGTATGCCGTAACAACCCTTTCAGGTGATAATGGCGCATTTCTCCTGTTCCATCACAGGAAGATCAATCTTACTAATTCTGGTATCAAGTCCATGGCAGAAAATAGTTGGCAACGCCAAGATGATCTAGAAAGTTGTCAATTCATGGAAGCGGATATGAATCTTTTTTGTGATGCTATTAAGCTTCTGGTAGTCAATTACTACTTGATTAGTCCCATACTTCTTGACAATTAGCACCGTCAGCGCCCAGAAACTCTTTATAGGCTTTAACATTCCATGTTTGATCAATTTATCTATCTTATCTGAAAATAATTCTTTCACAGTTTTCAAGCAGTGAATAGGATGTGACCAAGTGGGGGGGTGATCTCACGTGTACAATTATGATTAACTCCACATGCACATCTAAAATCATGGTCATCAGATGCAAATATTTCTTGGTGGCTTTTTTAAACAGGGACATCGCCTAATCTTTCTGTTCCTTCAATAGCCCAGCTAGAGCCTCATGTAGGACTACTGTCATTAGCTAGATGAGTTTTTACATATAGACCGAAGTCCTCCCAAGAACCAAAATTATAATATAGTGAACCTCATTAATAGGATTCAGGTGCAGATAAGGCACCACTTGGTGCCTTTAGACCATCATAGACTCCTTTTGTAATTTCAAAAATAAAAACTTCACTTCCCCATGCCCTGGTAACAGTAGTCCAGGAGCCACATGGGGTTTAAACCTCGATTTCTGGTAGTTCTCCATAATTTCACCATATAGCCCTTCAAGGGATTTCTATTTTGAGCTCTGTTCCTACTATGACCTGATGTCTGGAAGTTATGCTTTAAGCGTTCACGGCCTTCAGCAGAATTCTTTTATACTCGTAAATCTGGTTAGGCAGAGCTCTGGTCCTCCACTTCATCTTCCAATATCAAAAAAGAATCACATCGTTGCTATACGCAAGATTAATTTGACTGGAGTGGATGGGATCCTTTGGGACTCCGCTGGTGTCAAAGTAGATGGAGATCCATTATCCCACAAACTGAAAATTTTTCTTCTGCCATTTAAACCACTGCTTTTGATTGCCACATGAATGCGGCCACAATTAATATGTCATATTTACCATTAGGCAGAATCATTGTCAGGGTGGGTGTGCCAACCAACCTAAACCTCAGAGGCAATGCACTGTAAGCGCCCTTCAACACAGTGCTCTGTGTCCCCAGAGTCCCATACACTACTCATTGTTCCACATCAAGCTTCAGCGGGAGCTTAAACACTAGCTTGGTTAAAATTATATTGACTGGAGCACCAATGTCTATAATCGTTTGGATTTTTTTATTTTATACAAAAATATCACAGTATGTACACTCTAAATAAGAAGAATCGGAGGTATTTATTAAATGAACATCCATGGGCTTTTTGTTACCAGAAAAATGATAATACTGGCGCTGATATGAGGATACTCCTGAGCAAATTTATCTACGAGTATTCCAACGTTCACACCCTCTAGTGCGGCAACATCCATTGAGAATCTGACTTCACTTGTGTATTACGCTCAAGGATTTGACAGGCGTACAGTTTTTGTACATCTCAGTGAAATTGAAAGCCTGTTTTTTATTATCCCATTTTAGGTTAAGACCAAGGCATCATTGAGGGTTTTTAGTATAATAAATTGTCAAGGTGATCACTAGGACCTTCGCAAAGTGACCAATTAGAATAATCAGTGACAAATAAATTTAGATTTGCACAGGTAGAGCATCCCATCTCTACTCCGCTCAAAAATTTCCCTGTTCAGTCAAGGCTGGCAGTACTGCATGAACATGAAGCTTTCCATGTCATCTAGCCGCATAATGCCTCTAGCTTTGTATACAGCTCTCATCTCTGAATCACGCCCAAAGGTCTGGGTTTAAAGTTAACTGAGGGGTTGTAATTTGGCTGAGAACAAGCCAGATGACTATAAGGAGGACGGAAAGGACCCTCCAAAGTGTTAAGTGGCTGAGTACTATTCAATGGATTAAAACAAATTTGTTGTTGTCCATTTCCCAAAAGTGATTTGATAGCAGTCTCAGGGGCTTTTTGTTCCACGTTGGGAGCACTAAAAGTGATAGATGGTGTAAATAATTGACAGTTTGCAATAATGCCACGTCTTAATGAAGAATGAGGGCAATAAAGCTATAAAGCTCTCAATATGCGTAAAAGCCACCTTCATTGCATTGCCCACATACTCGTTGGTTAAAATATCTGCCCTACTAGCACGTGGGCCTCAGAATTTCACTCTGCAAACTCCACCAAAGACTCATTTTGGTGAAATTTATTGTTAGAAAATCTATCCTGCGCTGCGCCATCTTCAACACACCCTCAAACAAATAGAGCACAGTTTCATTCACCTACTGATATGTTATGGTGCTACTCTAGTACCGTATAACCTGCTTAGAGCTCTCAACATCCAGAGAAAATAGATGCATTTTTACTTACGCCAGTCCAATAGACCTTTCACGGCAACTTTAAACCGTTTAAAGAAGCTGTGCATTTTCCCATTGTCAGACAATTACAAAGTAAATATTAATTTTAGTATTTCAAGTTCTGATATGGATAACATTGGCTAAAAAACATCTGTCAATTATTGGTGGAACCTCACAAATCAGGTAATACTATTGCCATATTCCTCATTTGAATAGACCCCTGGCTAGTAAGGATTCACCAAATCTTTGAAAAAATTGGGGAAGTTGTTATGAGGGTCCTCCCCATCCCCTTTCTAACTTAGTTCAACAACCTACGCCGCAACCACCCCCTCTTATATCTTGGAGGGGGTCTCATCAGGTACAAATATCTTCCTGCCAAATGATTGGGTGAAATATATTAAATTTTTGCACCACGGATTTATTCTACCTCTATTAAACATCCTTTGGTCATTCCGTTAGAGAGAGGAAAGACTTATGAGGCCTGATAAGCCAAAACCTGATATTCCCTAATTTGCTTTTCCTAGCCTAATCCAAATTTGTGCCCCAAATCACTTTGAGCCTAGTAAGATTATTAACTAAGTATCAAGATCTTAAAGGGGTTCACTTCTTGGCCCCAGAATTACAAATTATAAAAATTTTAAAAACCTTAATATTATATTATTTTCAACATTTCCATTAATTAAATATAAGTGGCCAAATCACCCTCTAAAAATATTATCTATGCAGTAGAGAGTGTACAACTCTTGAAAATTATTGTTGAAATACATGATTGAATAGTACCTGCAATCATCTTAATCCCCTAGATTCCAAGTGGTGCTCTTTAAAGGAGGTAGTACACCTCAAAACAATTTATTAAAAGTGGAGGGCGTTGGGTAATTAGATATCACAACATTCCCGCTGCCTCTGAACCTCATCTAGATGCTCTTGCACACCAGCTAGCCAGCGCACTATCTCAACTTTAAACACTTGAACAAAACGTTTGCCAGGTCTCTCATGAGGCTGCTCAGGTTATCTTCAAACCCCTTTAAGAGACAATTTACCCCAGGTGAGGGTAGCATTACTCTCATTCCTCTTCTTTATGAGAGCTGTTATGGAAGGGACAACAAATTTTTTAAAAAGTAAAGCATATCCTCCCCGCCACAGACGTTCTGCCCAAGAGGTGATGGTAATTTGTATAGACCACCCTCAAAAATTGGGCAGAAATAAAGAAAACGCTCATTGAGGAATTTGGATTCACTCGGAGATTGCATAGGAAAAAACAGTCATTTATGTGCATAAGTCTACTTGAGGGGGAATCAGTTGCCACCTTTGTTGATCAGTTTAACAGTGCAGCCTCAACCTCTCCTGCTCGCTAAATTGCTATATTTGGATGACGCAAATGCTTCCATTATGTCTGTATTAGCCTTTTACCCCACCTTATCCCACCATAATATCTTAGTGAAGAGTTACATATGGAATGTACGTGGTATGAAAGAGGCATTATTAGAGGTTGCCAATGTCTACGAAGCACGCCTACCCCAGAAGCCTTACTGACCCCCCTTTGGTGCTGACTACCCTTCAAAATTTAGTTCCTGTGAGGCGCCCCAAACTAGACTTCCTCCTCCATTAGAGGTTGACCAGAGGGTAGCAGGGGTGACAAGGTCGAGATCTCTCCCCTCAACTGCACCCTAAGTCAGCCCTATTAATCAATTATGTTGTCACACTCATCACTCTCTATTAAAGCGTACATCACTGCGGCTCCCCCTCACGTCGCTTAGAGACGTCCTCTATAACTACCACAGCCTCACCTCTGACCATGCTTGAAAAAATTCTTCTCCTCAAGTGGCCCCAAAAGTCAGTGCAGCTACAATGCTCCCTCCGAAAAGGCAAAAAGGTATATGAGCGCCAAAAAGCCCTCCTCTGTGAGGAGAACAAGCCAGTTTCTCAGGCCTCTCTTAGCAACTCTTTGAGATGCATTGACAACCCCTCTGATGACAAGTTTGAAGGAAGTGGTGAAGACGCGTGCTATTACGTCCTAGGAGCCCCCATGTAAGCGCAGATACCGGACAGGTTGAGGCCTTAAAGAATAGACATGGCCATGAACCCCGATGGATATATCTACAACAGGTGTTGAGGTTTTCAGAGTGATTTATAATGCCAGCGATGCTAGCTTATTGTTACAGTTATCATATCTACTCAACAGATGCATACACTCCAATCTATTTAAGATAGATACCTTGCGATCTCTCAATGCCTTGCCTCCTCTATCCGTTTGGAGATTCTCACCCTTCCCTCTACTTCTGGTAGCACTATTTCCGAGTTAGAGGTTATCATCAATAAGGCGCGAGTTCTAGACATCCTTTATTTGGGTGCTCCAGTGAACGTGGTCTTTAAAGCTTATCAATGAAAATTAAGTTGGCGCTTGACATGGACTATTCACAAAAGTTTTGAACTGTGGGTCCCAACAACACATGAGCTATTGGAGCCTACTCTTCTCTACCCATACTTATTGGAAAGCTCCCTCTGTATGCCACAGCTGTGGCATTGGAAAATTACGCATATAACCTGCTCATTGGCAATCAATTTATGGTTGAGTATGACGGAATTCATCAACTTGAAACAGGTATTTCTCTCCTTTTAGCTACGAAGTTCCCCAATCTTTGCCAACGAGGACTCTAAGAAGGAATACACATGCGTAAATGAGTACCCTTCCTATGCCCTCTCATTACAATATACAATAACAGGCCAAAACACAAAAAAATTGCCTGACTCCGTGGATGCTTCAGAGGGCCTTTCATTGTATGCGTCAGAGAGATAGTATTCAAAGCGGGTGAAAAAAAGGTGATAGACACCAAGATTGCTATGCAAATCCCCCACTACTGCCTATTGCACTTAACAAGCATTAGTGTGATAAGTCCTTTGGAACCTTGGGTGTTGCCAAGTATCCTAGACCCTTCCTACCAGCTATCCATCAAATTTCTGTTGGGGAACCTTACTAACAAGGATTGGTCATAATGAGTCATCAGGAGTTTGGAAAGCACTGCTGATTCCAATTGAGGACATTTAACATGTCCATTATATTGGGTCTATGTTAGATCTGGTACTACCTACTAATCTATTGATATGCTCTTTGACCTGCATTTAAATTTATAATGATCTAACCCCCAAAGAGCTCAAAAAGATTCATTGTCATCTAGAGTCCTTTAGTGACATCTTCTCCCAATTTGATAGTGACTATGAACATGTGAAGGGTTGTACTCATACCATTGACGTTGTTGATGCCTGGCCTATTAGATCCAAGCCTTATTAGAAAACAAAGGTTGAGGATCCTCAAATGAGGATAGAGCTGAAACAGTTTCCGGATGTGGGGCTGCCAGTGACTTCTTAAAGTCCTTGGTCATCCCCCTTATTGCTCATATAAAGGTGTGGCGGTTATTGGGTAGTTATGGACTACCACAAGCTGAATAACCTCACCAAAAAGGATAGTTACCTTATCCCCTTTATTGACGATGCCCTAGCCCAACTCTCCGGATCAAATTTTTTTCCGCCATGGACTTGGCTAGTGGTTATTGGCAAATGAACCTTTCTCACCAAGATCCTAGAAATGCGCTCTTAATTGTAGTGAGGGTCTTTTTAAACCTACTGACTATCACAAGTGTTGTGCAACGCGCCCGCCAATCTCCAATGAGCCATGGATCATATATTACAAAACTTAAGCGGCAACATTGTCTATCTTGATGATATCACAGTATTTTCCAAAGCCTTTATTGAGATTTTTACCCACTTAAAAGAAAGGGTTTAAAGCCTGAGGGCTTCTAACATTATATTTAAGCCATCAGAATGTACGTTCTTAGAGAAAAATCTGGATTCCCTGGTCACGCCATCTTTTAAAATGGGATCTAACCTTTACAAGATAAAATCTCAGCTATATTGAAAATGATAGCGCCTAAAACCCTCCACAATATCAAAGTATTCTTGGGCATGATGGGGTACTACCATCAATTCATCCCCTAGTTCGCCCAGGTCGAGCCCCTCATCCGCTATTGGCTCAGAACACTCCATTCCAATGGTGTGTGGAAATAAAAACTGCGTTCAAGGCTTTGAAGAACTTACTGCAACAAAGGCTGACCCTCCACCACCATGACTAAGAGAGCCCTTTATGCTGTTCACGGATGCTTCTGAGTACGCCATTGGAGCTATCTTGGCTCTTTTGGATGATCATGGAGTCGATCATCCTGTTTCCTACTTCAGAAAGATGCTCTCAAAAGTGAACGCAACTACAGCGTCACTGATTAGGAGTGCCTTTCTGTCCTGCTCGATGTGAATCACTACAAGCCCTTCATATATATGACTTCCTTCAAGGATGTTTTTAATCACGCGTCCTTAAAGTTGTTGCAGAATATGAAGGACTCCAGAGGATGATTAGTTCAATGGGCTTTGAAGCTCCAGCATTATGACATGACAATTGAGCACTAGGAAGGAACTCACCATATAAATGTTGATGGGTTGATGCGGATGCCTGTCCTTCATTTAGATAATAGTGAGGCTGAGAGGTTACATGACCTCCTGATGACTCCTAATGCATGGGGGGATGAGGATGAACCTGTAAAAAGAATGCTTAGTTGGCATTTTCGCAAAAACAAGGTATAGAATGGAAAACTATACATAAGTAGGTGTAAACTGGTTGCCATATCTCCGGCAATCAGAGTGTAACCTGAAATTTTGGAGACCCATTCTATTTTATTGAATAGCAGGGTACAAAAGAAATATGAGTGGGTTAAAGAGCGCTAATACTGGGAGGGTGTTATGGAGATCATAACTGAGTTTCTGTGCGCCTGTATGACCTGCAAAAAGAAATCCAGTTCTAAGACATAGTTATAATATCAACCCACTTCGCCTCAACAACCCTTCCACACTATAAATTTAGACGTGACTGGACCTCTACCCCAGACTACAGGAGGAAATCAATATATTTTGGTAGGCATAGACCATTTTACTAAATGGTTGAAGCTGTGGCTATTCCTGCTCACACTGCCAAGGCTATGGCCACTTTCCTATATCAGCATATTTTAGCTTGAAATGGTTTCCCTCAGGTTCTTCTCCGTGATAATGGAAAAACTTTGCCTCCAGAGTAGTGAAGATCCTTGCTACCTCTATGGCATGCAACAGCTCTTTTCTGCCCCAAATAACACCTTGACTAATGGTGCCGTTAAAAAGCAAATGGGACCCTGGTCTCTATATTACAGAAAACGCCCACTCAAGACCCCCTTCACTGGGATATTACTTACAAAGTTCCCTCATGGCCTATCATATCTGTTATTACCAAATTCTCAATATGTTTCCTTACCATCTGTTGTATGGATGGGAACCTGGAATGCCGAAATTGTTAACCAAAGATATTATCTCTGATAGGACTGATCCTGGGCAAGCTATGAAGAGAGTGGCGCAGCACATCATCCAGTTACAGTCAGAGGCTATGACTAATTTGGCTAAAGATTTCTCAAAAGAGGGCTAAGCTGCTAATGAGCTCTGGCCACATCTACCTTCCTTCCAAGTGTCAGACTTAGTACTCTAATATAACAACCGTGAATGCCTAGAAGGGAAAAGCTTGGGTCCATCTGGGAAGGCCCTTATACAGTCACTTATAAGCGATGGGATGAGTACTCCATCAAATCCCTTGCTACCAGAGCTACTACCAACTGAGTTCATGTCTGGTTCTTGCAGCATTATATTCCCCCTAACACTCCTGATGGGGGTAATGACGGAAAATTACAAGTCTGATATTGCAATAATAGTAATTTTGGGTTTTTATATGGATAACTTAGGCAAAAAACACTGGCCAATACTTGGTGAAGCCTCGCAAATTGTGGCTATACTACTGCCCCCCTCCTCATTTGAATAGCCCACTGGTTAGTAGTAAGGATTTACAAAACCTGTTTAAAATTGAGGGAGTTGTTCTGTGGGTCCTCCCTTCCCCTTTCTAACTTAGTTCAACAGTCTACGCCGCAACCACCCCCTCTTATAACTTGGAGGGGATCTCATCAGTTACAAATATCTTCCTGCCAGATGATTGGGTAAAATATATTAAATTATTGCCTCAAAGATTTATCTTACTCGCTATCAACTCCCAATCAGTCATTCCATTAGAGTGAGTTGAGTCCTGAGAGATTTAATATGCCAAAACCTAGTATCTCTAAGTTGGCTATTCCTAGCTTAATCCAAATTTTGTGCCCTAACTCACTTTGAGCCTTAGTAGTTTTAAATACTAAGGATCAAGATTTTAAGGGGGTCGCTTCTTAGCCCAGAATTATTTATATTACGTTTTTTAAAAACCAACATTTTTTATTATCTGTGTTTCCATTATTTTTAAATATAAGTGGTCTAATCACCCCCTAAAAACAATACCCCAGCACTAGAGAATGTATAACTCCTGCAAATTATTATTGAAATTCAGGGTTGAATAGCACCTGAGAGCATCCCAATCCCCTAAATTCCAACCCCATTTAATTAAAAGGCGGCAACTTCTAGATCCATACATACTTACCCTGCTCCAGGATTCTGGTTTGTGAGCAGACAAGTAAGTTTCAGATCGGCCAAGGGGAAAAGCCTCTTGTGGGCCATAATAGGGTCACATGGCCAGTTGCAAATCTGCTGTAGGAGACCGCAAAGAGGTTGGCTTGTTTGAAGGATTGACACAACAACCAGGGAATACTCACTGGCTGAACCATAGTATCCATTGTCAGAGTTGCCGCTGCTAACACCCCTAATCACTTTGCTAATTTGTTCAGCGAAAATTTCATCTACTTTCTGCTTGCCTTACCAAATTTCAGTGACACTGACCATCTTTCACCCCCTACCAAATTTCCATAATTTTTTTCTGTAATTCATGGTCTAGGTCTTTGTAAGGAGAGTGTCTATAACTCTCCTGTTCCCAGAGTGGAGGTGCATAGCACACAGGATCAACGCCAGTGAATTAGTCAATAGTACAAAAGTTACTAGAGCCCCGAAGAGGGTGCTTGAGCTAGAGTAACTTGGGTGGGAAAGGGTTATTCATAGGAGGTATAACCAAAAGGAAGCGTCGTGGTGCACTGAGTGGTAAGGTTTAGGCGTTTTTAGGTTGGAGGGAATCTGAGCAGCCCAACGGTGCATGGGCGGATAGATTTACTGTTATAAAATTAAATGGTTAAAGTTGCACAAGACCTCCTTAAAGAGGTCCACGCACAGGAATATCCAAGATAACAGAAATAAAAAACAGTGTACTTAATGGAGAGTTAATTGTAGGGGAGAAGTCGACCAACAGGAAAATTGGTCTTGACATGGGAAATTTAATGGAATTCAGGCAAACAATCAATCAAGGGAAGTGAGTCTAAGCTGTGGCGCTAATAGGCACATGCTTCCATTGGGAAGACGCTATATTGGGTAATCAACTGAACTTGGGTGATTGAATGTAAAAATGGCCAACACGAGCTGGAAAGTGCAAAAACTGAACAGGTTTCAAGGCCCAGTTCACCCAAAAACTGAAGCGAACCATTTTCCATCATAACAAAGCTAGTTCATTTTAACGCCCCTACTCTCATACAGGGCTGAACTTCTCCTGCTTCCATAGTACCAACTTGGGAATATTTTTCCTTCACCCCAGCGTTGGTCTATGGTATGCTTTTGATCAGGGAGGCCTGCTAACTTCACCTTCTCGGCCTCCCTGCAAGCAGCTTTGTCTCTCACGTTGGTCCTAAGGATGATGTCATTTTCCAACCATGACAGTCTTGCACCATATCAAATTTATGCTTCATTTCCTGAAACCATATGAGGACATTCTCCAACGTCCCTTACATTCTCGTTTTCTGACATCCAGTTTTGTGAGCCTATTGGTTTGCTTTATCCACTTGACTGATTAAAGAGGCTCATTCCTGCACCAGCTCCTCATTATACCAAAGAAATTTTTCTAAGCGCACTTGCATATTAGTGTACTCCATCATCTTAGCAAATGGAAAAGTAACATCTCAGCCTTGAGCCACTTGTCTGGAACTCTCCAGCTGTTTGATCCAGCCTAGCGATTGGCCATTTCTGGGGTTGCCAAGAAAGAGCTGTCCTTGTTATTGGCAGCCCTCTAATTACTTCACTCAGCTCAAAGTTGACTAACTTCAATCACCACTTAGTTAGCATAATCAATCACCTGGCGTTCCAACAGGGTAACTTGGTCCCTCATCTGAGACACCGCCATGTCAGTACCTTCCACCCATTTGGTCATTTCCATCATAAAACGCTCTGTGTTACTGCCAAACATCATGACATCCCCTATCCATTCACCCAAAAGACCATGCTGATTTAATAAAACTCCTATGACGCGGGGTAACTCATGGTTCAGGCGTGTAACTAATTAATACATGCAGTCACAGATGTCCATGACCCGCTTGTCCATATGAACTAGTGCCCCATGTACTTCTGAGAAGGAGTGGTCAAGACATTCAAGCAAAAGGTGAGTTATTCTGTTGTGCTTGAACGAAATGCATGACTTTGCTGATTTCTATATTATGCTGGACCAACACATGTAGAAATCAGAGTTTTGAAGGCTGAACATATGCAACCAGGTATTCCTTGATCCCATGGAAGCCAAGAAAATGAGACAATCCTGTTGTGGTAGTGTCAAGGTATGACATATACATGGCATATCATTTTTCTAGTTACTTTGATTATAGAACATGCACATGTAATGGTCGCTTTCCTCTCCTTTGGAAAGGCGGTAACCTCACAAGAGCCATTCCATGATATCCTGCAGTTTCTGGGGGAGTTACATTTGTGGATCTAATCTATTGGGATGACTCTAATGAGGGGCAAGCTGCTAGCTGCAAATCCGTCCTGGTTTCCTTGTCTCCTGGTTCCATCATCATAAACAGTGATGGTTCCTCATTGATTATTTCCATCAGCTCACTAGAGTATCAGTTGTTGAATCCTATTAGGTTCTGACATAAGTAGTGGGGGCACATCATGACGCCCTAGTTGCCGTTGTGCTAAAATTTACCAGTGGCCTCATGTTGTGAGTACTACTGTTAACTTTTTTGGTACTGGTTAGAATCCACATAAATTGGTTACACAGGTTTAGAGCCACTGCGCAATGGATAGATGATATGAAGTTCGCCTATCTCTAATTAATTTAATAAAGTAAAAGCTGGGAAGCTATTGCTCCGATGGATACCACTTTATTATATATATATAAATAGTGTACAAACCCCGTTTTGCCTTCTTCTATCTCTAGAATCTCAGTCCTACCTCCTTTCTTACTACCAAAAACCTCCCCCCTCTAGTCTCCTGCTTGTCTCTAAATCCTCAGTATACTCGGTTACAATCACCCTTCAGCTTAGTTAATTCTCTATTCACTACAAATTTAGGGGTTTCACCCCATCATGAGGCTCTTGAGGAATTCAGTCTATTCACTGAAATACTATTGTCTATATCAACTTTATTTGAGTTGACCTAATTCATTACCCAAATCTCAAGGCTCATTTCTACTAATAAAATACATTCCACTAAAATATATATGGCATATCTTTTAAACATACCAATTTCTTGACAATAACCAAGGAACATCATCTTATTGATAACAAATAGCATCAGAGTGAACTAAAATATAACTTTTTTATGAGCTAATCAAGAGGTTTATTTTACCTTATATTATTGCTAAGGACTAGAGTTAAATCTGAATAAGCTATAATAAGATCTTTAACTGGGTGCATTTTGAGTTGTCCTCTAAAAGGTGCGTCATTGAAAATAGTATAGATAAAATAAAATTGGATAGTGAAATCATTAGTATCTTAACTATAAATATGATTTATTATAAAAGTGTACTTTTTTTAATTATGATTTTCTGAGTTTTATTTTAAAAAGATGGTATACATAATAGGCTGTCCTGAGATAAGAGTATATAGCTGAGAAAATACTAGCGATATATTAACAATATTTTATATCTTAATAGTTTGACAGACAGAAGAGCTCATATCCACAACCTTACTGATCGTCATACTGTCTTTTTAGAGGAGTTTAATACATTAGAAATATAGGTATACTAAAACCTGAGTGCAGATTTTGAAATTTGTATGGTTTTGATAGATTGTCTAGATAAATATTGGCTCACAAAACTAAGTTAGTTTAGATACTCTGGAACATTTATGAAACATATTACAAAAAGGCACTACACTTGGAGTCAAGCATATAGTCAAAGTGTGGAGAAATGTCATTCAAGAAAAATGAAATCATCAGGAACTTTTTATTTCTCTAATCGTCACTATTCAAATAGCAGCTAGAAAGATAAATAATTACTACAGAAAAGCTATCAAGCATTAAAGAAAAAAGTAGTAAAACCTGCCATATATCTCATTAACTCAGCGTATAATACCCAAACAAAAATCTAAACTTATGCCACCTTAGGTTGCCAACATATGCGTCCATCAGAACCGCCCTTTCCAGTCACAGATGCAATGCATGCGCTGCTTCACAACACAATGACAACAATATTCATTACAGAACATATTAATGACGCACCCACCTTAGTTGACCTTTCCTTTACTAAAGAAAACAAGTGGAAAATATTCAGTCAATTGTTTCAGCTACCTAATATTTACCAACGGCATAAATTACCATTGTCACTGAAATCGCCCATGGTAGTGAGTTGAATCAACCATTCACTACTTTATTAAATCAAGACTGTCAAGGCCCAGAATAATAAAAATTATATACTAGGTTAGATGACCATAGCAACCACACCAAAAATTTAATTGCTAGAATAAACCATGAAACAATACAATTGATGATGCCCTCCCAGGAGGTAAACCCATATGCTCAAACAACTGCTTTTACTTTTTATTGTTTGATGCCAAACCTGAGCTCATTCACTTGAAGCCAACTGATCCAAAGGGTAATTCAACAACCTGACCCATCACAACCTGAGGACCTGAGGCAGAAACCCAAAAAATGACAAACGGGAAACCTAAGGATAATCTGGAGCCTCTGAGTATGGCGCCAGACCATTCACCACTGAGGAGTATTATCCCCAATAATAAAAAAACCCATATGAACCTATCAACTACATCTATGGCACCCAACATGCTGAGCCCAAGTAACAGCATAAAATAAGAACATCAATTGGCAAAAATGCCGTTGGGCCTGGTAGAAACATATGAAAACTATGCCGCTCAATACTGACCCTCAAGAGCGCATTTTGTCACAGGTCCAGAAGTGGTGTATAAAGACAAGAGCACAAAAAGACCTCCTTAGCTCTACTATAGCTCACGAAGTTTGCATATATTATGGTCATAACCCCAACACATTCTATTTCCATGTTTTTTAGCTTTTTTGGAACAATAGCTAGGGCTTTCCCTGGTAATACCACCATCCATGAATTGGAAGAAGGCCACTACATCGAAGTGAGCTTCATGAGCCATCACATGAAAACAGTGCCACAGCCACCAACATTAAATCCACGTGGATCCCTACGCATCACCAGAACTAGGTTAAACCTTTAGAAGATCTCCTAGATAATCTTCTTAATTCTGCTGACTATATTTAACCCATAATCAGTTAGCTTGCACTCCATCAAGGGCTAAATGATATTGGCTTTGTCCTATCAGTGGACTTCAGCATGCCAGCATACTACGCTCTAAATCAATGGGCTCATATCACCAGAGAATCTTTTATTCCTAAACCCACAGTATCCAATAACATAGAAACTATATCACGTGTCAGTGTCATTGGATCCTGCCCAAGATTTTCCTTATGGATCCTAATCAGCACATCCCTGTTTCTCATGGTGCAACGCCCTAAGTCACCTCTACAATTGCTGCACTACACAAAAATAATTCTTGTTGACCAGCAAACAGCCCCCCTTTTTGTTCATAAGAGGTCTCATGCAGGGGCAGTAAGATCCCTCAACCAACTCATTGGGTTCAGGTAGAGGAACTGTCTCTAAACGACCTCTGTAAAGCAGTTGATTACGTGCAACCAAATATGTAACAATGCCCCCTAAGAGCCATAGCCCCTCTCCCACTAGGGACCCCCTGCATTCTAACGCCCCCATTATCAGTTCAAGCCAAGTGCATGCCTTCAAACCCACACCAAAATCTGGAAAATACCAACTGGGTGGACATTATCCTGGTGAATAGCCTTAAACCATTTTTGGTGAGGATACCCGCAACTCCCAGTCAACATATGCTCCCTACTGATGTAGGACACCTAGAGAACCCCCACTCAAGGCAGAACTCTCAAGCTAGCAAGCCTCATCAACAGTTCATATTGCATCTAAGACATCCTTCTTGGTACTGGAGGAGCTCGATATGGAATCAAACAGCTCAGACAAATCCTATATAGAGGAGCCTGGGGCACCTGAGGATCCCTTCCCAGCAGAATTTTAGGGTGGCATACTAAATTAGCTCACTGATCCTCGCACCCTCCACCCAGAACAACTCCCCTTGCTGCTCCGCTCAGATTGCTTCCAAAGTCAAGATCAGATAGTTAAAACAAGCCGCCTCATGGACGTAGTTATAGGAGCCAGCAACCCCTAGGTTACAGAGGGGGTAACCTTTGAGGCCCCATAGGGGAACCCTAACCCTGCAGTCCATATATATGAATGGGATGCAGGATTACAAGGGGAGAGCCTGCCTACTTCACACCTTCAGATAAAAACATTTGGATATTGAGGCATTTAAGAGCCCTACGTCCTCACCCTCTGAAAATACAAGCATAGAAAAACAATTTTGAGGTAAGTCCTGTTGGACAAACTATGTAGCCTTACTATCCTGAACTATCAGGTGAAAGCCCATTATTTCTTAAGAAATATGGATGACTGCCTAATTTTTAAAGTTTTCTAACCTTAGTTCTACTATACCACCAGCATCAACATGCCAAATGAGGCTAGGAGCAAGGCTGGCTACTGCAAGAACTCATCCACCTATAACTACCTCATAACCTGCTGCTGATGGGCGATTTTAACTCCACTTGAGTTCCATCTGATTCACTATACTCCCTGCCAGACAGAATTAATGGGCGCCACATTGCTCCAAGACTTCCTCCAGTCCAGTAGCCTTACTAATTCCCTCCATCCCATCCGCATCTGGCCTTGGCTACATGACTCAGATCCAGTAAAAAGGAAGGAAGTTCAGGTCAACGTCCTGACTAAAATGACATTAATTGGCTTCATGCTTGTTGGTAAATTATACATTCTAAAAACTCACAATAACACCGTTAGCAATCATAGGTCGCTTACAGTGGTCTTAACAACCCTCTCTGACCATGTAAACTTTTTAGTTGAGGATTGCCCCAGTGGTCTCAAAAACCCCTTTTGTGAGTAAAAACAGATTACAGCCATCAATAAACCAGTATCCACCACCTCCGTTTGTTTGAATATACCCCAGATAATTGAATGGAGACGAAGTAAGAGATCATGAGAGTTACCTATGGCTGCAAAAATGCTCAGATTACAGCGGTTAACACTAAGGTCAGATGAGCTAAAGCCAGAATTAAGCATTCAGTAAGAAACTGACAGCCTACACCTTCTAACCCCTAATGATTGAAAGCTTGGGAAGCTTCCCAAGAGAATAACGACTCAGACTTACTACCCCAAGAAGAACAGGAGGAAACTTTTAACCTTATATTACTACATACAGTGGGAACGCCCCATCACTTCTTCTACCACAAACAAAAATTTTGCTTGCTAACTCAGGACATTGCAACCCAGAAGGCGGGAACAAATTAACCATGGACAAGTAGGAAATTAACAATAAGATTTTTTGAACTACTCAACCCTTTCCAAGTTTCCTAGGTGAACACGGGAGATGTTTGCAATTTCATCAGGCAAGGTCCAATACCAAATTTTATTCTCTAAGCAGATTAGGAACTCCTTGCGCAACTCACACCGCATGAAATAAAATTTTCTTAACTCCCCACGCCTTAAGGCCCCTGGCTTGGACAGTATTACATTTAAAGTATACATAGTTGAGCTTGTAAGAGTTACGAAGTCCCTCTAGCCCATTTTCTTGATCTTTCTGGTGGAAGAGGGCAGTACTGACTGACTTGAAGAGCTCAATAACGACCTTCATTATAAAAAAGCTGTCCAGGAGGACCTCTCGAACTGGTGGCCAATAATACTATTAATTACTGACCATATATTCTTTACTAAACTCCTATCAGGCTGCCTGACTAAGTGGGCGGCACCTCGCCTCAACCCAGCTCAGCATGGATTCATCCCAAGGAGATTGCTGTGGAACAACTACAATGAGCTTCTAGTGAATCTGTCATCCAACTTGCCATGATCCACAGTTTGTGTCGCTCCTTGATATGGAAACAGCATAAGATTATGTGAATGACATTACTAGACGCCTCCCTCACCCAACTCCACATCCCATCCCAAGCTATGAGATGGATTTATGCAACTTATGACCAGCTTTTTACTTAAGTACTAGCCCTAACATGCTGTATAGTGGTGATTATTGTTGAACAAGGTCTCCATCAAGGTGACCCATTGTTCCCAATACTGCTATATAGCTCTGGACCCCGTCTTGGCCCTACTTCACAAGCAACTCATTAGTAACCACGTAACTGAAAAGCCTCCACTCAGGCCATAGCCTTTTCTGGTGACACAGCAGCGGCGGTTGGATGTAAAAAGGACATTGACCTAATCTTCAACGCCCTCAGTCACTACTCCAGGTTGTCCACTGCAAAGTCAACCCATCATAAACCACTATATTAGAAGTCGTTACCCCCTTCTTCCCTCCCCCCTTTGGACTAGAGCCCACCTGCGAAACCTTCCTTTAACTAGGTTCTGTCACCACTGATCAAGGGGTCTCAATCATGGATAACAATGATTTAAACTGGAAGCGATGAAGACACCCATAGTGAGCTTAAACTGCCATTGAATCCACCAAGAGTTAAGCTATGATGACAAACATGAATCTGCTATCAAAAGTATGGTTCCTCGACCACGTCAGCCCTTTCACAGACATCTTCTACTCATGGCTGAACATTATATTCCATAGCTTGATATGGGGGATCCAACCACTCATCTACCGCTCTTTCAACAACTTCCTGACCCTGAGGAAAGGTGATTTGAACTTTTAAACAATAATTCACGCAGCCTTTATAATGATTAAATACCTAAAATCAGTCATCTTCTAGGAACCACCCAATGTCACAGTAGACTCCTGCCATGTGCTAGTCATTAAAGGCCGCCTTGGGACTTCTTAAACCTTGCCAATGGCTAATGGACAATAGATAAAAATTGCCCAGACTACCACATCAAATAACCCTCGAGCTTATACTGGAACCAGACAATCCTGACCATCAAGTAGGTAGGTTCACGTGTGTATCAAGCTTTCCCATACAAAAAGATAGGCACTGGCCTCAGCCACCAACACCGCACCCTAGTAGACAATGTAAGGATTGTTACCTCCCTCCTCAACCTTCAATACAGACCCCCAATTTTCCCTCACCTCCTCAAACTTTTACCCCCACCATCAAATGTAAACCCCGCTTTGGTGGGACAATATCTAACAATTCTTTTTGAAAAATCTTGACCATGGTGTGAAGATTCTACAAAGTTTGTACAGGACAGGGTATTGAACTGTTCTACCTTCTAATATAAGATCTGTTTATGGTTCACCAAGCTGATTGACACCAACCTTCACTAAATCTTTAACTGCCCCACTCGCCCCCTTTTTCGCAAATATGCACAAACTCCTCTTGGTGGAACTATGGTTTGGAAACCAGCTCAAGGTATTATGTTTGATCGCTTGCTCCCTGACTGCCTTTAATCTCCTTGAATCATGGATTACCTTGTAGCAATATGAAATATTGATAAGTTGAACCTCCACACTTCTTTTGACTATCATCTGTGGACATTGCCACACTTGTTTACTCATTTTCATGTATACTTTGAGATGACCCTAAATATTTCCGTCACATTGACTACTACCAACAAATCCATCTGATCTAAACCTCGGCTCTGAAATATTTATACCCTCCATTTTTCAATCCAAACATCCCTTTCCCATCCTCATGATCTTAGGATCTTAGGCGTAATTTATTAAATGTGGTGAACCCTTATATTAGGACCACCTAGTACAAAAGTATAATGGCCCTATTAGGGGACAGCTATGAAGCATGTATATGAAAGATTCTAAATGAAGCTTCTCCACTGGAGGCATGAAACTTTATGGGAGATCAAGATAATCATATTATTTTTTTATTAACAGTGGTGCCCAACCCAAGTGGGGGCTACCACGCAGCTTTATTTTTGTTGTGCCAAACAAAAGAACCATTAGATAAATCTAAAAAACCTAACATGGTCCCACGGCGTTGGTCTTACCTCCATATTGAAGGAAAAGAGAGTTAGGTGGATCCTCTTTCAACGCAGGTTTCTTCAGATAGCGGGCTAAAGTGAGCAAAAAAGGATTAAAAGTACCAGTGCTGGTGCAAAGGAGAAAGAGGTGAGGGTTATCCTCATCAATGAGGCCAGCGGCGTGCATCACTTTGAAATATTGGGCCATCTGGTGTTCAGCAAAGATGATGAGTTTTCCCACAAAAGTGAATGATAAATGCATTTGTAGTTTTGGTTCAGTTGGGGTCATAAAAGAAGATATCGCCGCATCAATAAACGCATGGCCAGCTGCAAATGTGAGTTTTTATTTATTGTACTTTGTTTCATAAGGAGAATACTTTGAGTATGTTTGGTATGGGATACATATGCAAAGTGGCTTGACTGCCATATGGATGGCTTGGCAGAGGAGGGAAGTGGTGGGAGCAGCTCCTGAATCAACAGCTTTTTTATGAATAACTTTAGAGACTGGATATCCATTATGAGGGTGAAAATGGTGGTGTGGAGTTGAATTTGGGTTGGGTGATAATTCCACCCGTTCAAAGTCATGTTTTTTGTTTAGTTTCAGTATGCATCATCGATCCATTTGAGAGCCTCAAAAGGATTTGACATGGATAGCGCTGGGACAATGACAGGAGTTGGTAGGGGTGTTAGATGCTGGTTGGTCATCACAGTGACCATAGAAAATCCACTTGAACTTTAGCCGCCATCTGCTCAGGAATGGTTCTGGTAGTTGAACCTTGATTGGGAAGGGCGTTGGGAGCAGTACCACCAGCAGTCAAGGGTGTGGGAGGGAGAATCAATCCACATTCAAAAAAATCAGTTGAAATAGTGATGAATTTTATACTAGATAGAGAGCGGCGGAAGCAGCATCGCAGAAAATGTTGGGCACTTTCACTTCAAATGGTCAAGTTCTGAGGCATAATGGACAGATGTCGCGGCTGTTTGAATGCATGACCATAAAAGGGATAATCATGGGCTGATCTAATCATTACGTGGGGAGGTATCACAAGGTGGGTGTCCTAACAGAAGGGGCGGATTGTCACAAACATGTTATGCCCACAAGATGATTAACGCCATTGTGAACCCTGAACCGTAGTACAGCTTTAATGCTATTGTCAGCCAAGCCCTATGTGATTTCATGGTGGAGGCATTCAGGGGAGGTGTGGTATGGAAAGCTGATAAACTGGAAAACTGGACCACCAGTGTGATCCCATCTGGCAAGCGAGTTCAATTAGGTGGCCTGAAATATTTTTACATAAAAGGAAGCTGTGTGCTACCATGGCGTGGGATTCACAAGAGAAGCCAAGGTCAAAATACCCCTTGAAGGGCGAAATCTAGTAAATTATATATCTTATAATCCAACATGGCCATCTTGATGATGGCCGCGCTTGCATAAAGGAAGAGGTTCTCATACTTGACCCAAAGGATGAAATGCAGAGTTGCTCTGAGGGAGAATCAGAGAGCTTTAAAGCACCGCCTGATAGAGTTTGATGGTGGGTTATGTCCTAAGGTGGTATTTAGCAGCTGAAAGTATTTGTAGGGCTAGCTGGGCCAGCCCAGGCGTGTTTCAGTAGCAGCCAATAGATGCCAGGATGCAGTGCACTCCGCCCAATGTGGGGGCAGAAGGCTTTAATATGGTCGAATGGGCTTGTAGCTGCATGGGCAAAAAGTCAGGTTGGGCATAAAAAGACTTAAATATTTGGATTTAATCAAATAAGTGATTAAGGCAAAAGATATAGATAAACTGAACATATGATTATCATAAGACTTTTATAATAAAAAAACTAAAGTAAACCACTGAGGTATGCATTAATTTTAAGCAAATAGAACACTATTTAATGTCTTAAGGAAATATTTTTTAAAATAAGAAGAGCCAACGTTTTGGTTTTTCTCACAAAACGGGTATATTTTTAATTTATTGTGGGGAAGGCCGACCATGGGACAGACACTTCCGAATATGACTCAGACGAGACAAAACTTAGTACCAGGGGAGGCACCCCAGAGAAGCGATGCTATCTCTTGTTGCCAGCGGGAACGCCACTTATGTGAAGGGGGAGGGAACGTGTGTAGGGGTCGTGGCCACTATTGAGCACGTGTGGAGGAAGGGGTCTGATTTGATGAATAAGACTGGGAACCAGGAGGAGACCAGCTGTTGGCGACGCGGTGGGAGATATCCAAACATCCACGCTTGAAAGTGATCCACCAAATGAGACCGGAATCTGTGGACAGCTTCAGGGAGGGTGGGAATGGAGCCAGCGATGGCATCCAAGACAATCGTGTGGATAGTCCACATGGCGATTGCAACCACCAGAGCACGGAGGGAGGGTGGGAGGTGGGAGGCCATTGATGAAGCAAACATATCTCTTGACAGACTGAAGGGATGTGTTTGATCCTGGCCTAGCAGACGTTGGACTTCGCCCCATATCACTTTAGAGGTGGGGCACTTCTCCAGGCGGTGGAACAGCGTTCCATACTGGCCACACACGACACAGGATGAGTGTAAAGCATTAGAGCGCTCAGCTGTACGATACACCCGCCTCAGGCAGCGCCACACATGGGAGCGGACTTGAGGCTGCAACAGAGGATGGTGTGCGTATTTCCAGATAGTCTTTTGGGTCTCAGTGGAATAAGGGTTGTCCATAATGTCCAGGTAGTCCACCCTGGATAGGACTTGGGGTCGAATGGGGATCACGCCACCATGGATGGGTAGCCCCTGTACCTCTTGTGTGAACTAAGGAGAGGGGCGGCCTCTTCGGGTTGTATGTCCACTAATACAAAATCTCCACTCTGCGCTTCGCATGAAGAGTAAGATTCGTTTGTAGTGGGTTTTAGTCCCGTGAGGACCTGTGGCCGATGTGTGTGATGCGAGGTATTTCATCAGGGAGTGGGGAATTGATGGATTGTTGAGGCCCAAGGCTCGGGAGAAGTTGGAGCAGGCGCGCGGGACCAGTGTTGGGATGGGAGTGTAGGAGCAGTGACGGCCGCGATCCAGGTGCCCAGGATCTTGGCGGCATGGGCTTTGAAGTCAAGTAGGCCCATGCCACCATGATGATGAGGGCCAAACATGACCTCTAGCCATACTGGTGGAGGGTGGCCTGACCAAAGCCATCCTTGTAGCAAAGCAAACAGGGATTTGAAGAAGCTTGGGGAGAAGGGGATGGCGTGGGCTCTGAACCAGACTTTGGATAGGAGCATAGAGTTGGCAAGAACAACCCTGCCAGTGAGGGTAGTAGGGTGGGCTCTGAGAGAGGCGATTCGCTTCGTCACGTTGTCCAGTATATGGCACTCCATTACTGCTGACGCGTATCCACCTGCCTCCATCCACATGCCCAGATGGCATACCAGTCCTATGGTAGGTCGTGGCACAAAGGGGAGCACCAGTGGAGCGGTGTGTGTTGAGTTATTAAGGCGTGGACGTGGGCGAGCAGATGGGCCGGGTTGGGAACTAATTGCTGGGGCCCAGCAGTTCTGAAACTGACCAAGGAGGATGATTTCGGTTTTGGAAGCGTTCAGTGCCACGTTGCTTACCCGGGAATACTCCTGGATGAGAGTTCAAGCGCGCGTGCATCTTGATTATTAGACACCCCAACCACACAATCATCTGAAAATGCCATCATCTTGACTGGGTCTTGTCCTGGTACATGGACCCCAGTGAGGTGGGCATTCACATTTCGCAGTAGTGGGTCAAGGCTGAAGTTGTATAAGAGTGGGCTCAGGGGGTCCCCTTGTCGCAGGCCCCGAGGGCGGACTACTTCCGTTAGGAAGCCTGGGCCGCGCACTGCCATTGTTGCAGATTCCGTGAGCAGCATCACCCAGTTAATGAAGCGGGGGGGTAGGCGGAGTTGTTGGAGGCAGGCCCTAAGGTATTCCCAGTTTACTCTATCATAGGCCTTTTGTTGGTCCAAGCTACAAGTGCCCCAGAGGCTGTGGACTGACACACATTAGCCACAGAGTGCACATTATCCCAAATCGACCTTCTGGGGATGAAACCAAACTGTTCTGGGGAGATGGTGCCGATGCTACAGTCCCTAAACGGTTAGCCATGATTTTGGTTAAAATTTTGGTGTCTGTGTTTGTTAGAGAAATGGGGCGCCAGTTGGCTAAGTCAAGCCTATCCCCTTTCTTGAAGAGTGTGACCATAAAGGCCTCATGTCCTCCTGGTAGGAGGCGCGTTTCCAACAGGCTTTGGTTGAGTGAGGCTAGCAGCAATGGGGATATATATTTAAAATATTTTTTGTAGAACTCATATGGAATGCCATCTGGGCCTGGGCATTTTCAGTTTGGTGCCCCGCGAATGGTAGTCCATAATTCGTCTGGAGTAATTAAATTCATTATTTCCGGGTATCTGAAAATGGTGCAGATATGAGCTCAGTCGAGAAATTTCGCCATTTCGGCCAGCTGAATTGGTTCTGCTTGGTATAACTTGGAGTAATATCTTTGCATTTCGATTGCCACTTTGGCCGGTATGTCCACAATAGAATTATCCAATCTTCGCATCTGTGTGCAGGCCACGCTCTGGCGTGGTGCGAAATTTTTTTTGAAGAAGTATGTGGTGCACTTGTCACCTTTAGTGATGCATGTGGCCCTGTATTGGACACAAACCCGATGTTTGTGTTGCCTTTCAAGTGCGTTGAGGTGGGCAGCTGCCTCCACCCACTTCTGGCCCCATGCAGGGCTATATCCTGTGGCTGGAATGTTGGACTCCAAGTGGGCCAATTCTGCCAGTGCGCGCGATATAACCGCTGATGTGGCTTGTGAGCGTCTGGATGAGAGATGGCAATAGTGGCGGATGGTGTCTTCTTTGAAAGTTGCCCATGTGGAGATGGGGTCTGCACAAAACGAAGCAACAAACGATTTCCCCAAAGTTGCCTCTTCCACCCACAAGGAAAATCCTGGTGACGCGAGCTCTGGGGGGCGGATTTTGCACCAATGTGGGGCCTTTGTAACTGTGACGGGTAAGTGGTATGTTATCGAGACCAGTCAGTGGTCGGAGAATTCCATTTTTATTGTTTTGAAGTGGGAGATGTGGGGTTGGAATTTCGCCAGCGCTAGAATAAGGTCAATGCGGGTCAAGACCTTAATTGGCCGTTGTGGATGTGGGGACGCATCATATTTTTGAGTAGTGGGGCATGTCACGGCAGCGCATCCATTAACCCAAGGGTGGCTTTTAGAATGCGTAGTTCTACTTGACCCTGTGGGGCGTGGGGTGAGGGTGGCCACCGGTCCGTTGGTGAGGTTAGCCAACAGTTCATGTTGCCAATTAGGAAAGAATCAGGGGGTAGCGGGAGGGATTTGACTGACAAGAAAAATTCCTGACGCTCATGTGCACTGTTTGGGGCGTAAATGTTGATGATTGTGTGTGCAACATTGGCCCATGAGAAGGTGACAATGAGCACTCGGCCATTTAAAAATGTTTCTGAAGATGTAAATTTGAAAAAATTGTTTTTCCAAATTAGCACCCCACAGTGTTTTGCCCAAAAGGATAGGGATGGTAGGAGCATTGTTTTCCAAGCTTCCTCGAAACTCGTGGACAGTGGGACTCCTGGATGGCCAGGATATCCACGGGTAAATTGTTTTGTAAAAAACTCAGTTTCCTAGCCTGGGACAGGGAGGCCTTGAGTCTGGCAATATTCAGCGTCCCTAGAGTGAAGGTTTCCCCCATTGCACCTTAGGTGCAAGGGGGTGGGCCCCTGGGCCCACCAGCCTCTTCCAGGTCCCCACGGGCTTTCACAGCAGCGCGGGTATTAGCAGCAACGCTATTGGGGTTTTTGTTAATTTTTGCGGAAAGAGTCATGTTGGCTTTGGCCTTCACTTTTTGTTTTCCCGACGTCGGACGAATTTTTTGCGGTGTAGATAAGTTTGGTGCACCGTTGAGTAGGGCAAAAAAATTTTTTTTGGTTGAGATAGGTCTCAAGTTGGTTTCAACTGGGGCTTGGGTGCAGCAATTGGGTGATATTGAATCTCCCATCAGATCCTCAGATTGAGTGGCCCACTCAGCATGGGCCTCCCAATCTGATTGGGTGATGGATTCCTGAGTCGCTTCTGCCACAAAGGTCTCCATATCCTCCTGGCGTTGTGAGTGTGGGATGGTGGTGGTGGCCTTGGCCGCTTCCTTGGCCGCGGTCCTATGGGCCTGCTTGGCCTTCTTCCGCTCCTGTGGGGAGATGGGCTTTACCAATAGGTAGCAGCCTTGTGTTCCCCATGGGAAAGCCTCCTTGGTGCTTGCGGTTGGTTTGTAGTGCGCCTCTCCGCTGGCCATGGCTGCTGAGGGGTGCTCTTGGAATGTGACGCCCTCTTTGATGGGGCATGCATGTGCCTTATGGCCGAATGATCACAGTGGGTGCAAATGGGGGGCGCGCTGTCCACGGTTACCTGGAATGGGTGGGTGGTGTGCCCTGTGATATCAATAAAGGTGGAGTACGGGATCTGGGTTAGGTCCTTTGTGATCTCCTCAGTTGGGGTCAGAACTGCGATGGCTTTGCCGGTGCACAGGTGTGGCATCAGCATGAAACATTGCATTTCGAAAGATTGTAATTCACCATATATGGCGAGACCATCTTTCAGGTGTTGCTCCAAAATGTCACGTTTTACCGTAGTAGGCAAAAAGTCAAATGTGAGGAAACTTTGGTTTGATTTTGTCATCTGGTGCATTTAGTTTTAATGACCCATTGCCCTTCGGGGAGGTCGACCACTATGCGCACCGCTGCAGCCTCGTCTGCTGCTATTTTGCTTTTAAAACCTAGGTCCAGCCAACCGCGCAACATGGAGTGAGGTGCAATGTACACCGCGGTCGGGAAAATTTTGTGTACATCTTCACAAAATTTTCCCATAGGGCCATTTTTTGGATGTCCAGATACTCACAGACTCTGAATTCCACCGACGAAAGTGGCTGGGAATGTGGCATGTTGATGTACTGGTTGCATCATGCTTGCCACGTGAGTATCTCCGGGGAAATTGTGACCGCCAGTTTTTTTAGATTTTTTTTTCTATTCTGCCGGATTCTCTGGGGCATTTTCAAACGTTAGAGACCGCGGGCCTTCCACCTGCTCCTCTTGCCTTGCTTGCCCAACTGCTCCCAGACATGGGCGCAGACTAATCCCTCTATGAGATTATCAAACTAGATTTAGTCTTGAAAGAATAGGTTGCAAAGTGTTTGCAATGAGAAAGAAAAGTTTTTTACAAAACGGGTATATTCATTTAATAATTTAGGGTTGTGGAGTACACAGGTTAGATATAAAAAGTAGTTCTGGTGCGTTAAAGGAAGTGATCAATCCACAGTGAATGACTCTTTCTTGACACATAATGTGACAAATGTTGTCAGACAAATGTTTGTTTGATTAGAAATAAGAATAGTTTGGAGGAGAATGCTCTGATTTTCTATTTATAAAAAGCTATCTAGTTCTCAGTGGAATCTAGCCTGTTTTAGTAAGTTGATTAATCCCACTCCTCGGTAAAAACAGGCCTACAATTAGTAAAAGGATTATGCCAAATCGCCAGCAAAATCTTGGGAGCCATTTAAGGTCCCCTTGTGTCCTAAAGCCAATTTACTTTAAACTCCAGCATAGAGACTGAGCCCTTTTATAGGCCTTGAAGGCATTGCACCAGTGAAATTATTTTCCACACAGTAATTGGCTCAAATAAATAAAATCTTTACCTCATGGCCTTGTCCTACTTACTCCAGACCCTCCATCAGCCATTCCCTTTAGGTGAGGCGAGCTTTGAGAGCTCTGATAGGTCAAAGCTTCATATTTTTAAATAATCTCGAAGCTGGTAATAGATCTTTCACCTATCTTTCTTCAAGCCTTAAGTTTATTCAAACACCAAGCAATGAGATTGTAAGAGGGTTCAATTTTTATTATGTTATTGCAACCTAATAAACATCCATAAAACCCAAACTTTATTTGTTTTTATAAGTTTCATTATTAAGCTAGTGGTCAAAAACATACCTCATATAATTTGGCAGTTGATATTTTTACTTCTGCCATAACATTAAAATCAGGGTGAATTTCCACCTGTGAGCATATCAGAAACCCTGATTCCAGTGGTGGTGCTCTCTACAGGGTGTATTGCACCCTAAAACGCTCAAAATAGCGGGCGTTGGAGAAATTAACTTATAATATCCCCACAGTTTCTGAACCCCTATCTGGTTGCCCTTTAACAGCAACTAGCCAGCGTTTTATCAATCCTCAAAAAGCTTGTACAGCACCCTTTTAAAAATTTTCCTCAAAACATAATTTTACCCCTGGTGAGGGTAGCATTGCTTCAATTATATATGTCTATGAACCTGCAATGGAAGGCGTGACTGACCAACAAAAAGTTTAAAAAAATTCTAAATCTCCTAAGTTGCATGGCTCAAGAAGTGATGGTCCCTCAAATGAACACTCTGAGTACATGAGCAGAGGTTAAGGATGCGTTAAATGCTGAATTTTTCTCAACCAAAGTTTGAGGAGGAAGAAGCAGGCCTTTATGTGCCTCAGCATGAAAAGGGGATAGTTGCTTACCACCTTTGTTAATGATTTTATGGTGAAGCTCAGCCCCTGGACTTGCTAAAATGTTACCTCTTGATGATGCCCTCGCTGCCATTCTAACTGGCTTTGCTTCTTACCCTTCCATAACACGGCATCTTGTCTCTGTTAAACTCCACCTCCATACTATCTGTGATATCAAGGAAGCGCTGTTAGAGGTTAAAGATATCTAAAGCAATGAGGCTACTTCAGGAGTTAAGTTAAATCCAAAAGTATTAACCATTGCGGACTTCTCAACCATATCTCTGCAAAAGGAGTCTCAGAGTATTCCTATGGCCCCATCTGTGTTAGTTACTACCCCCAGACTAGCACCTGTTGTGCAGCTCAAGCCTGATTCCACTCCGCCCTGCAAGCACGAGGTTACTAAGTCAGTGATTCCAAGTGCGCAGTCATCAGTGGGGCTGCAAACCTCTACCTCTATCTGCTAGAAAAGTTCCTCTTTTGCCATCTATTGAGCCCCTACTCTTTCCAAAGCCCTCTGCAGAGAGGTCTGTATCAGGGGCCCAAAAGGTTATTCCTAAGCCCAAACCTCTCTCCAGTGACAGTTGCTATCACCAACCATGGGCTCAAGGACAAGGCTGCTCAAGCTGAGCTGCCTGCTCCTCAAATGATCATAGCTGCGGATGTCCCACTGCTACTGAAGCTATGGCTTCAACTTCCAACCGCCCTTCTAGAATTTACCCATTGTGTGTGGACAACCGAACTGATGATGAGTCTGAAAGTAGTTATGAGGACGTTGGTTACTATGTCTTAGGAGCCCCTGTTAAAGTAGGTATACCAGTTCATATGAACCCTGAAGGTGTAGAAAAAGCCCTGATCCCTCAAGAAACCTACCTTAAATAAGCGCGGGGGTGCCT
Source organism: Massospora cicadina (assembly GCA_022478985.1). Taxonomy (NCBI): domain Eukaryota; kingdom Fungi; phylum Entomophthoromycota; class Entomophthoromycetes; order Entomophthorales; family Entomophthoraceae; genus Massospora; species Massospora cicadina. Next base: position 31,491 of record JAKSZP010017440.1, read on the forward strand.
TGAGGCTATTGATACCACTAGCGATGCTACCAGGTTAAAGCTCCGCTGATCTGTCCAATTCATCATGTTCACACTTTACAGTCCTCTAAAATAACTACCTCAAGATAGCTAAAAAGCTTGCCTCTACTCTCCGTCTTAAATAAGTTTAGCTCTCCCCCTAACTTTGGTGGGACCATAACTAAGGTAGAGATTGTTATTTAAAAAGTCTGGGTTAGGGCTATCTTGGACACTGGATCTCCGGTGTACGTTCTCTCTTCCAAGATGATCAAGAAGATTAAATTGGCTCCTGATCTCGAGTGTACACAGGAGTTTGGGAACTGCTGGTCCCAACACCCATGCTTTTAGAACCTACTCCCCCTTGCCTATTCAGATTGAAAAGCTATCTTGTCAGCTCCCGCTGTGGCCTTGGACAATAACACTTACAACATGCTTATTAGCATGCAGTTTATGAATGAGTTTGACAGTATAATAAACATGAAACAGGGTAACCTCTCCCAACTTGGTCATGAAGTCCCGCTAATCTTTAGCATGAAGAGCCTAATATAAACAATACTTCTGCTTAGTTGAATATTGTTAGAGATACAACTAAGATGACCATAATTACTTCAGATTGATATTCGAAATCTCAGTCTAATGAAATTGTAAAATCCATGACAGGTATTTATGACTCTCAATTCAACCAAAGAAAGACCCTTTGGAGTTATCAGACTCCTATGACAGGTGAGAATAAGCAATCCAAAGAAGATCAGCAATTCGAGATGACTAAGCAATCTGAAATGACCAAGAAATCTGAAATGACCAAGCATTTCAAAGGGGCTAAGCCCTCACTAAGAAGGCCGATCACATCTAATAGAGCTCTATCAGATCTGATCATCATAAATACATTAATGACATTAATAGTTAGCAATATTTGTCATCTGTTAGGAATGATCTTACCTTGGGTGAATCATGGAAATACTCGTGAAGAACCACAATTTTTTCCCTTATAAATATCTCTGATTTTTAATTATAAAGTAATCAACTCTTGTCTCCTGTAGCCTTATTTTGGTCTATTTTCATACAGGATTCTGTATTTCCAATTGAAATTAACTATATCAACGGAACTAATAACTTCGTTGCGCTTGTGTTGATCTTTGCTAGAGCCACGGAACTAATAATTTTGTAGCCTTTGTAGTGCCTGCTTATCATAAATTCTCACAAAATTACAATAAATACTTTTCTCTGCTCTACATTTATTCTACACTACCTTTTTGACGCAACACAAAAGTGTTACCCAATTTGATGGACGCTTCATAAATCATTACCTTTTATGCTTAAGTGGAAACAGTAATCAAGGCTGGTTAACAACGGGTGGTCCCTACCAACATTACTTTACAGATCCACGAGACTGTCTGCTGCACATAACAAGCATTAATGGAGTAAGCTTCTTAGAACCCTGGGTGTTGCTAGGTATACTAGACCCCGCCTATTAACGACCCATTAATATCCTATTGGGGAACCTTACTAATAAACCCATAATTCTCAAAAACATTAAGAGATAGGGAAAGTTATGTTAATTCCATAAATGAGATTGACAGTGTCCACCTTATTGTGTCAATGTTGGATATGGATTTACTCACTGACCAGTTAGTATGTATTCTGCCTAACGTTTTCATTTCTAGATGACCTAATTCGGATGATCTTAAGCAGGTTAATTCTCTATTGAATATATATGGTGATTTTTTTCCAAACTGACATGGATTATGGGCACTTGAAGGGATGGAGCCACACCATTGATGTTGAGGATGCCTACCTATTCAATCTAAGCCTTACCATAATTCCAAGGTTGAAAATCAGCAAACAAGGGTTGAACTCAAGAAGTTATTAAACGCTGGGTTATTAGTACCATACCAAAGCCCTTGGGCGTCTCCCTCTTGATGATCAAAAAGAAGAATGGAGGTCATTGGGTAGTAATGGACTAACGTAAACTAATTAACCTCACTAATAAGATAGCTATCCTATACCCCGCATAGATGATGCTCTAGAACAACTTCACAGCTCAAAATACTTCTCAGACATGGACTTGGACATCGAATATTGGCAAATGGATCTTTCTCCACAATATCAGGTGAAATGTGCTCTCATTTGTAGTGAAGGATTATTTCAACCTACCCGCCTACCCCAAGGGCTGTGCAATGCGCTGACATCCTTCCAACGTGCAATTGATCACATTCTGAGGGACCTTGAACTGAGCTGTGTGATTGTTTATCTTGATGACATCACCATCTTTTCTGAAACGTTCGCTGATCATCTCACTTATTTAAAAGAAGACTTTAAAACGCCTGAGGGCTCTAAATCAAGTTAAGACCATTTAAATTCAAACTTTTCCAAAAGAAGCTAGACTTCCTCGGGCATGCCCTCTCACAAGAAGGGATACAGACTTTACAAGATAAGGTTGAGCTATCTCTAAAATGCCTGCCCCTAAGAACCTCTGGGACATTCAGGTATTTCCGGGCATGATGTGGAATTACCATCAGTTCATTCACAAGTTTGCCCAGCTCAGTGAGGCTCTCATCTGACTATTGGCTAATAACATTCCTTTTTATCGGGGTACAGAACAAGCGGTCGCATTTGAAATGATAAATAGATTGCTTCAGCAACGCCCTATCTTATGCCACCCCAACTATGGAAAACCCTTCATATTGTTCACCGATGTCTCAGACTATGCCATTGGAGCAATCTTGGCCCAATTGAACAGTAATAGCGTAGATCATCCGGTCTCCTACTTCAGCAAGATTTAGTCAAAATCTTGACATAACTACAGTGTTACAGAAAATTAGCACCTGGCAATATTGATAGCTGTTTAAAATTACCACCCTTTTCTATATGGCACTACCTTCACTGTGGTTACTTACAAAGCCTCTTTAAAATGGCTACAAAATATGAAGGATCCTGCTGGATGGTTGGCCTGTTGGGCCCTCAAACTTCAACATTATACTATGAATATTGAACACCAAGCTGGGACGCGTCATATGAATGTGGATGGTTTGACTCAGCTGCCGATCCTTCATCTGGACAACAGTGAAGCAGAGGGATTACATTATCTCCTTATAACCCCTGAGGTCTGTTGTAAGTCTTGGGAACCAGCCCTTGAAACTGATTAGGGTTCAGCACCCCCTGCAGATGAAGAGGGGCCCCAAGGCTTTTGTGGACCCTCTGACACAGCTGGGTGACCTCGCCCACGTGATAGATGAGCGCTCAGTGACAGCTTTCCTCCCCAAAGCCATCCCACTCCCACCCCTTCCCCCTCTTCAATCCCGGTAAGATTGATAGAAGGGATCTTCAGGGAGATGGCTCACATAAGGGGCTGGGAAAGGGTCCTGAGGCCACCCACTCCACAGGCAAGCCATGGCCAAAAATTGGGAAAATGGCCATTCCCATTGTTGGAGCCCGGCCAGTAATTTCTGGACTGGGGGAGCAGTCCAGGCTGGCCTGCTTTGGAAGCCAAATCAGAACATGGCTTGGATCACAAAACTGGTTCTGAACAGCTCAGAGCATCAGGATCAACATTCTTAAATGGATCCAGAGATTTGGATCATATGAGCCACCCAATCGTGGGATCAGCCCAAATTGCAACAAACATGATCCATGGGCCCCTGCCTTCCGAGACAAATCCAGACCACCCCAGCTGTGCAAACAGGCTGATTTGAGTCATCAGGACTGTGATGGCAGTATTAATTTAGCTTGGTCCCAAGAAGTTGGGAAAATTTACAAAAATTTTCTAAGCTTTTTCCTGAATTGGGAGCCACCTTTTACCCCCCCTGAGCCAGCCAACTGAATCCCTTTCCCATTCCCCAAATGACCAATCCCCTGATGATTCCCCATGCCTATCGCCTCATTTAAAAGGCAACTGGCCCCACTGAGGGCAGTTGTTGGTTCATTCTTTTTTGCCTTTTGTCAAAATAATTCTGATAATCTGCCTAATTCGCCGCGAACTCTTTCTGCTTTAACAAGACTTTTTTAAAAATATTTCATCAATTGATCCAATGAAGTGTGCCATCGCCCAAATCCTTTTCCCAATATTCGCCAACTGGATTTTCTGGTCACTCAATCCTGCCACATGTCAGCGGAGCGTAGACGCAATAATCTGTCCCATCCCTGATGGCGAACCCATTGTTCCATTTGTTCCACACGTCCATTAAACAAAGCTCTTATGTTCATTTGGGCGCCAAGTCCACTGAAACTGCTCCCCAGTTGGAGCAGCCCCAAGGCATCCCTGGCCCAACACGTGTGTGTACAGCTTCCATATCCAACCTGCCGCTGTGGGTCCAGCTCACCAGTTGTACCTAGAGCGTCACCTTCAAGGGAAACTTGGTCTCAGCCCCTCTCATGGGGTTTACCATACTTCTACTTATATTCCCAATTTTGTGGTGGCCTCTGTGCCGCCTCCCGCTGGCGCGCAAGCCTCCCTATCAAAATCTGAAGGTCAGCAACCGCGAACCCTGGAGTCGTCGTCGTCCTCCCTGCCTCTCCCGCCCTTGGGGGTTGCCCCCACAAGGCTCAAAGTTGCCCCAACGCAACCATCTGGTTTGCCTTGGGGGATTTGGTATGTTACTGAACGTTTTCTTTCCTCACGTTTTCTGTATATCCCCACTTTTATTAGTCGCCCAGACCACTATGCCTTTGGCATTCTGGGACCTCCACTGGGTTCTCGCACACCCCAACTGGGAGCCCAGTCTAGTTCTTCTTAACCGTATCCTTGATACCTGAGACAATGAGGATGACCCCATACAGAAAATGCTAGCATGACACTCATGCAACACTAAGGTTGAGAATGGAAAGTTATATAAGAAGATAGAAGTAAATTAACTGCCCTATCTGCGACCTTCAGAATGGGTACCAGTGATCTTGGGCACCCACTCTACCCTTGAGCATAGTGGAGTGAGGAAGACATATGTTTGGATAAAGGAATGGTACTATTGGGAGGCATTTGGAATTTATTATTGAAGTCTTGGATGCTTGCTTAACCTTTAAAAACAATCCCGCTTCAAGACCAAATATCAATACCAACCCACTATCCCTCAGCAACCTTACATAAAATAAATCTAGACGTTATAGGACCGCTACCACAGACTATTAGTGTAAATCGCTACATTCTGGTAGGTAATGATCACTTTACAAATTAGATTGAAGCAGTGGCTCTCCATGCTTAAACTGCCAAAGGTACGGCACTTTCCTCCACTAATAGATCTTCACCTGACATGGTTTCCCACAGGTTCTCCTCTGCAATAATGGTAAGAATTTTACCTCACAAATGTTTAAAATCCTGTCTGCCTATATAATCACCCAGAAACTCTTCTCCGCCCCTTACAACCCTTCTACCAATGGGATTGTGGAATGGGAGAATAGAACTTATATCCATATTATCAAAAATGGCTACCTCTGACCCTCTTCATTGGGATCAGTTTTTTGCCCAGTCCCTCATGGCCTATCACATTAGCTACCATCAAATACTAAAAATGTCTCTATTCCATGTTTTATATGGCCAGCATTCTGGTATACGTGCCCTTTTGTCAAAAGATGTCTTTTCATCCAGGACTGAAGCCTGGACAAGGCCATGAGGAAGTTGGCTTAACATATTATTCAACTACAATCTGAAGGTATAACTGACTTAGCCAAAACTGTCACAAAAGAGAGTCAAGCAGCCAACAAACTCATCCCACCTCTTCCCTCAATTTAGATCTCTGACCTAGTTTTATATTATCATAACCGTATTGCACCTAGAAGTGAGAAGCTAGGTTCCATATGGGAAGAACCATTTTTCATCACCTACAAAAGGGGTGACGAATATTCCATCAAATCACTCACTTATGGAGTTGTTCTCAACAGAGTTCATGGTCAGTTTCTCCGCCCAAATCTCCCCCAATACTCTTGAAGGGGGCAATGTTGGAAAAATGGTTGTTAAATTAGAAAATAAGAATAGTTTGGAGGAGAATAGCTCTAATTATTTATTTATGAAAGGCCTATACGATTCTTGATGGAATACAGCCTTTTTAAGTAAGTTGATTACTTTCACTCTAGGCCTAACAGGCCTACAATTAATGACAGGATTATGCCAAATCGCCGGCAAAATCAGGGGAGCCATTTTAGGTCCCTCCGAATCCTACAGCCAAGTTACTTCAAACTCCAGTCAGAGACTGAACCCTTTTATCGGCCTTGAAGGGGTTGCCCCAGGTGAAATTATTTTTCCCAACAATGATTGGCTCAAATAAATCAACTTATTACTCATGGCCTTGTCCTACCTACTCCTAACCCTCCATCAGCTAGTATCTTTAAGCGAGATGAGCTTTGAGTTCTTAATATGTTGAACCTTCATATTTTCTAAATAAGCCCAAAGCTAATAATGGATTATTCGCCTATTTCATCTCAAGCCTCAAGTTCATTTAAGTACTAAGCAGTGCAATTGTAAGAGGATTCTCTTTTTATCCTCTTATTGCAACCTAATAAACATCCATAAAACCCAAACTTTATAAAAAAAGAAAGCTTTATTATTACAGCTAGTGGTCAAAAACCCCTCATATAATTTTGCAGTTAAGGAAAAACTTCTTATGAATATTGTTGAAATCAGGAGTAAATTATCAGCTGTGAGAATATAAAAACCTGATTTCAACAAGTGTTGCTAGATGTATTATCACAATCTCCATTGCAATATCATCTAGGGCACTTTCTTAACTTCGTATCATTAAACTCAGTATGTTGCATTTTAATAGTCACATCAAAATCCTTAACCAAACTCTCACATGGCATTATTATCAAACAAGGTATTTATTTTTTGTTTCCCTTTAAGTATATACCAAACTAGCTACTGTATCATAAGCTCAATTATGATCCCAGACTAATTATTGAAGATATAATAACTTGAAAATATGTGAACAAAGGATAATTATGAGATTTTGTGGTAAAGGCTCCTTTTTGAAGTAAAAACAAAATTAGTACTTTAAACATAAGCTAAGATAACTAAACCGCTTTTCTTTCTTGTAACAATCACTTTAGTTACTACGATTTGATTTGAACAGCAAATTTGGATAATCACACACAGGAAAGATGGGCGACTTTAATAACAAAAATAATACAACATGGGCGAGCATCATGGCAAGCGGTGCACTTAACGGTGCAACTAAGGGCAAGAAACGCCCTGAAGGGGACCATGAACCTAAGCCGTAAAAAAATCGCAAACTCAGACACCGTCTGGGTTTATGGTATTTACTGTACAGCATGTGCAATACATGTACATTCAATTCAACCAACCTTTGTCAAAGGTGGAACATGGGATCAGACTCTTCCTTGGGGATGAGTCACCAACCCCGTGGGAGAAAACATGTGAGGCACAGCCCTCACTTTTCCCTCACGCGGTGTACATAGCCACCAACAACATGGGCTGCAGCTGGATCAGTATTGGTTTCAAAACAGCCAATGAAGCTGATGCCGCAGAAAAAATCTGCGTGGAAATTGCCCTCCCTGAGGGCAAAAAAATTGTGCACACCGCGCACACCAGATGGAACAAAGCGAAAACTTTTTTCATCTCCTTTGACTCGCTCCCCACCAACCTTCCTCATAAGATAATCGAGGAGGAGCTCCGCAAAGGTCTTGTGGCCTTCAGAGAAATCCAACAACTCAAATTACAGCGATTTCGCTTAATGCCTGACCTGTGCACGGGTAAAGCTATTGCTGTAATCAACCCCTTCCCAGAAGTGGAAGAGAATTTATCCAGAATTCCCCGCGCAGCAGAATTTCACTTTGCAGATGGGGGCCAGTCAGCTGCATTCTGAGTTACACCGGAACGCGCACCACCTAGTTGCAATCACTGTGGCTCACTGGGCCACAAGGAAAATGCATGCCCTGTAAAAGAGGGCTTAATGGAAAATGATTTTTGTGAAGAAGCTATGGATGAAGATAATGAAAACTTCGCCAAAATGACTGATGGCCACCACCCATTCCACTGGGATGAAGATGGATTATACTCCATCGTGGACCCAGTTACAAGTAAACAGCATAAAGCAGCACAAAAAGCCCATAAGAGAGCAGCGGCTGAAGCGGCGGTACACGCGGAATCCGCCATTAATCACAGAAAAATTTGGGAGGATATTTTAGAGATTCACCGAACCAACCAATCAGAACAATATGCCCAGGTCGAAAATTTTCACAGTAACCAGACTGAGCCACAAAGCGTCATCAGTCATGCACATACTGAGGAACAATGCAACCGCAATTTGGGTGAAAATGCGGTGCACAATGCAACAAAGTTGAACCTCAAAAATATAAAATTCAATCAACAACTTGCATCAAATCAACATGAGACCTGTGCAGGATAAGTTAACACAAATGCAAAAAACCGTAATTCCCTTGAATCATTGGGTCAGATCAAGGGAACCAACAACGGCAGTGAAAGAGTTGGAGTACAGATGCGGAGCATGGCCAAAATGAGCCGCGGTGGGATAGGACCAGAGGGTCCTCCCAACTGCTCCTGAGGCGCTGCGGGCACCTCAGTGTCAATAGGGATGTTAAACATCGCGGGAGCCAGGGCTCATATGTCCTAAGCCAAAAAACTGGAATTCCTGCAAAAACCTCTCGTAGACATCTTGGCCATCCAAGAAACCCACTGCCTACAAGGGGAAGAAGAATCCTGGTCAACCAGGGTCGCACCATCACAATCAGTATGGACGTCTCACTGTGGGGTGATAGTCCAAAACAACAAAAAATTTAAAATTACAAATTCATCATCAAACTTGCATGGTCGAGTCCTGGTAGCAACAATCACATGCCAAGATGAAATAATTTTATTTGCATTTATCTACGCACCATGCACTGCAACTGAGAGAAAACAATTTCTTGAAAAAATTTCTACTCTCACCCTCCCACCAGATATCATCATGTTAGGTGATTTTAACTGCTGGGATAACCCCAATACAGATCAATGGCCTAATCCCAGGGGATACCCACCTGGACACATTGAATATCGCACAATGAAGGCATCTCTTAGCTTACAGGATGCTCTTCCCCCTGATTCACCAATCCTTCCCCACATGACAAGACCCAACATACACGAGGGACTGCTCATATCGATGAAACATACTGACCACATCCTCATCCCACAATCCCACCACTCAAGAATCTCCAAATTTAAAACAAAAAAGATCAATTTTTCTAATCACTGATTGGTTACTGTGCAGTTAGCACCAACCCAATCCCACACACAGGTGTCGCCTTGGAGAAAGCTTCACCCAGAAAATATAAAATTTCCTGAGATATCTGACTGGGTTGAAAACAAGGCTACAAACCCAGAATTCACAGCCCCATTCACTTCGGATCCCATTGGAACATGGGAAAATTTCAAAAAAGATTTAATTAACAAAACCTGACATATTGCATCACGCAAGTACACCGCGGACACAGCCACAATCAAGCGTACCTTGGCAGAACTAGACCACCTGGAAATAAATACTCTGAGATCTGGCTGTAAGCCCTAATTGGGGACGCAAATGGGCAGAAATTTCAGCCCAACTTAACAATATCATCCTCGAACAACAACACAGAATCAAAGTATTGAACAAAGGTAAGTTCATAAAGGAAGGCAAAACCTGTTCAACATACTTTTTCCGCCAATTCCACTCCTGCGGAAACCAGCCCATATGCACACAGGTCTGCAAGACCAACGGCACCATGGCAACTGACCCTGAGGAGGTCAAGGTGGAAGTAGACCGCTATTACACCAAAATATATTGCAAAATGCCAACAGATCCACAAAAAATTAAAGAATTTATTTAAACTGCCGAGATACAAACTATACCACCAAATTACAATATACTATCCCTTATTACACGGGAGGAGCTTTGGGAAACAATTCGCGGTGCACCACGTAGGAAATGCCCAAGGCCTGATGGAATACCCTACAAATTTTACAAAAAATATTTTCAACAAATCGCCCCCCTCCTATTGGCGTCAATGAACCAGAGTTTGTTGGAAACATGCCTATTACCAGGAGGCCACGAATCCTACGTTATAACCTTGTATAAAAAGGGTGACAAGTTGGACCTGGCCAACTGGCGCCCAATTGCACTCTCCAACACTGACACAAAAATTCTAACAAAAATTTTAGCAGCCAGATTAGGCGCAATAGCATCTGACGTCCTGTCACCCAACCAATTTGGGTTTATACCAGGGCATTCAATCTGGAACAACATTCACCCTGTTGCAAATATTTGCCAAACCAAAGCAACTGGTGCCCTGGTCTTTTTGGATCAGGAAAAGGCGTATGACCGTGTTAGCTGGCCATACCTAAAATAATGTCTACATGCCTTCAAACTAACACCAAGATTCATAAAATGGGCGATGCTCCTAACAGAATTTGCAACCATGGCTGTATGCGGCCCTGAATTCCTAACAAACAATATAAAACCACACAGAGGGCTCAAACAAGGGGATCCCCTCAGCCCACTGCTATACAATTTCAGCTTTGACCCGCTCCTCCGAGTAACTGACTCACGTCTCATGGGGATAACTGCACAAGGACAACCAACAGTCAAGATACTGGCCTTTTCAGATGACTGCGTAGCAGGTATAGCAAACAATGAAGATGCCCGACATCTGGAACACACTCTAGAGGAATACTCCAAGGTGAGCAATGCATCGCTCAACAAAAGGGAGACATAAATCATCCTCTTAGGCAAATACACAAACAATTGGGCCACAACATCAGAACCTCACACCAACACTCGAAGAAAAAACCTAATAATTTTACCCTTTGCAACACCTCCCACCACCACTCCTGTCCAACACCTTGGAATCTGGCTAGAATCAGGGGGATATGCTAATGAGACAATGGAAAGTAACCTGTTACAATGGGTATCCAAACGCGTCGCCTCCCTCAAGGGAAGAACCCCAGGACTAACAGGATGAGTTACAGTTGCTAACTCGCTCATTCTCCCAATACCGTGATACCAGGCCCATGCGATAGCCTTCTCACCTACCTTTATAACCTCAATTCGCGCGCTTATCCAGGGCTGGCTGTGGCCTGGCTCTCACCCCCCTACACGGATGGAAACACTATTTGGCCCACGCTCAAGCGGAGGCATGGGACTAATAGATTTTGAGAGCCATGCCAATCACATCCTAGGTACCTGGATAAATGAAATCCTTGCTCCAGACCTCCCGCAACAACATTGGTCCAGAGCAGCAAGGACTAACTTTGCATAGGTGCTCAAATTAACCAACCCACATAGTCCACCCAGACTACTTTCATACCTTGCCAAGAACCCTACTGCAGCAGGTCCGCATGGAACCTCCCCTCATTTCAAACATATCCTCCAAACTATCCGCCATATGGGATGGACCATAGAGAACATGGGTACTATACAGGGAAGGGTACAAACCAGCCCCCAATTCAAATTAAGAAACCCAGAAAACCACCCCCAGAGGGATATGCTCGCAACAACCCCAAGCATAGCTAGGTTAGAATATATAGTTATGCTGGACATTCCCTATGATTTAACCACACAGAAAGCAATGTGGAAAATGACACACCACCCACTCCTACAGCCAAGGACAAGAGCAAACGCCTGGCGCTGTTTGAGAAGGACCTATAGGACGGCGGACCACTCCAACTCCCTCCACAAAACATGTGCAGTATGTGGAGGGGAGGGATCCCTACATCACCGCCCAGAAACATGCCCCCCAACCAAAGCTATATGGCAGGAAGTCGCACGCCTGCTTAAAATTCAAAACGAACAGAAATTCTCGATATTAAAACGTATCTTCGCGCTCCAGATTGAGTCACCAATCCCATCTACCCTCCGCTCCCAAATAATACCCATTGCAATGTGGACAATACACACAATTGCATTAGATGCATTCAAGGGCACGGCCCCAACCATATATGGGATTATTAACAGATTTCATGTCCACTTACTAGAGCACTTCCAAGCCTGGCTCTATGGATATATGAGACCAAGACAAAAAGCGCTCATAGAATCATGGTTCCCACTCTGGTTCCTCCACACAGACCCTTTCCTTCACACCTGCTCCATAGCAGGGGAAACCCCCTCGGAGTAGTGCACCAACCCCCCCATACCTGGCAGTCCCGCTGGCAACAGGGGTAACTTGATTACCCTGGGGTGCCCAATTTTTATATTTGTTAGTTATTCTCTTAGTTTCACATATATTCGGTAATGTCTGTCCCCTGGTCGGCTTACCTCAGCTAAATAAAAGCTAAGATAGCTAACTTAACCTAGGTTATAGGATAATGGCAATATTGTCATGTACCAATGACATTATTGTGGGTGTAGATGCTAAAGACAAGGCTGGGCGCCAAGAAGCTCAAAAGATGAAACTTCAGGCCCTTCTGGACCTGAAGCATACCATGGACCAGCGCTGGGTGCAGGCCAGGTATGCTCAGGTTGGCTTGGAGGAGGAACCTAGGCCCCAGCCTTGCAGCAAGGCATTTGTGTTAAAATGAACTATTTACCAAATTAAGGCGGATGGTTCAGTTTGCTTAGTTTCAGAACAAGGGTTTGAAACCCATTCCTGCTATGAAATAACGCGCTCAGGTCGAATCCAACTTCAGTCAATAATTTGAGTGAAGTCAGTTTTGGCCTATTTTACTAACTTGGATGGAAGTATCGCCCTATTGACGAGTCGCTGCTTGGGCTCACTGCGGCATAACCCCAATTTCCCCATCCAAGCTTAAATACATTTTCCTCTGATAAACATTCCTTGTTGGTCATCTTTCCATTAAAATAAAACCCGATTTTTGCACATTTTTTATGTTATTTCCAGTTAACCTGTGCGTGAATCTCTTTGAGGAGGTCTCGCGATATATTAACCAGTTGATTGTAACAACAGTAAGCTCTTCTTTCGGTGCTCCATTGGGCCGCCCAGGTTCCCTCCAACTTGTGCCGCCCCAGACTGCTCCTTCACAGCACCCCGTTGTTTCAGTTGAAAATTTACCACCATGGATAACCACTTTTGTGGTTAGCTGCTCCAGCTCCAGCACCATCTGCGGGGCACTAGCAGCTGCCCTTATATTGGCTGGTTTCCTGTCGTTGGCCCTGTGCAATCTGCACCACCATGCTGGTAAACGGAGAGTTATTGATACTCTCCTGACATTAGATAACCAACCACCTTTTCTTATGTGCACGAACTTTTTCTACATGGAACTTTTCCAAAGTAGAAACAGTGGCCATTTGCTGTGGGCTCCAGCTGTCATTAGCCGCACTGCTGTTTCCTCATTCTCCCAAAGTTTGGAGAAACTCGGCGTTATTTTGGTTGCCTCCAACTGGAAAGTATCCACCCTTTGTGTTTGTACCTGGTGGAGTTAGACAATTCGATGTCTGAAAGTTGTGATTACCCAACTTTCCACCAAAATTACTAAAATCTATTCTGAGAAAAAAATATTCCATCACCAGCGCATTCAGACAATACCAGCGGAATCAGCGCAGATGGGCCTGGTGGTGTTGGCCTTGGATAATGTTGGGCATTCCGTCACATTTTCAGGGATAGGGTCATTCGCGTAAAAGCTGCGTTTTATAACGAAACCCTGGCCTCTATCTCTAAACCTTTTTTTGGTCATATGGCTTGGATGAGGACTCTATTTCTGTGTATCAAATTACCCCTGAGAACCCACGGTTGACCTCTACTATGATCAGGGGCTCTCAGGAGGTGGAGAAGGAACTTCGTTTCAGATATAATCAAGTATATGCACCTGCAGAAGGCATGGTGGGGTATGTGGCCTCAGTATTAATAGTGGCCAAATATCCCACCCCTTTTTGATTCCAAACCCATTCTGTGTGCAGGTTTGAGTTAGATAATGAAAACTTTGGTGAAGTGTTGTCATTATCTTCCATAAATTAAGATCATTCTGGGTATTTTCTATTGACTGCCACCCTCTCCTCGCCTTTAGGGAAACTTACCACTACTATTTTGGTGGATACTGGCACTACTGGAAACTATATGGACCAGTACTTAGCCAACTACCTTGGGCTGAGTTACTTGCCAGGTGATGTGGTTAGAGAAGGGGCGTCTCAAGGTATTCCCACTCTGAAGATCATTGGAACAGTGGATTATCAGGTTGGCAAGTACCACTTGTCTGATCACTTCAGTGCGATCAAAAACCTCCTGTTCCCTATAATTTTGGGTGTTGAATGGTGGCGGAAGTTTGATCTAAGAACTACCTGAGGAGAACACCTTGTCTCTCACCATGAATAATGGTCGCAAATTTGTTATGCCTTTGTCCAAAGAAAACGCCCCAGGCGACTAGCCCCACTGGCCCCACCGTATCCCTTGTATCCTTGCCTCAATGCAGAAGCCCTCAGTGGAAATTTCTATACCTTCTTTCTTGGAGGGTTTGGAATCCTCTTTTGATGCAGCATCTGCCAACGCACTCCTGAGCACTCTGAGTTTGATTGTGACTTCAAGCTTACGGTGGATCTAGTGCGTATCTCTTCTCCTATTTACCCTTTAACTGTCCGGGAGGAAGAGGCGTTGGATGTGTGGGTGAAAGAACAGTTAGCCAAGGGTGCGATTTTTCAGCGTACCTCCCCTGTATGCTCCCCCTTACTCTTCATGGAGAAGTCTGATGGTACCTTACGCCCCTGCATAGACTATGGTAACCTTAACAATGTTACTGTACCAGACCTCCATCACATCCCTTTATATTTGCAGATTGCACGTTATGTGGAGAAGGCGAAGGTCTTCTCCAAGTTGGATTGCATCAACGCGTTCAATCAGATTTTGATTCAAAAGGGACAAGAGTGGTTGACCACATTCTGTACCCAAAAAGGGATTTTACAGTTTCAGGTCATGCCCTTTGGGCTTAAGAATGCTCCTGCTATCTTCCAATGCCGCATTGATGCAGCGTTGGGGGACCTGTTAGGGGTATGCGCGGTCACTTACATGGATGATATCCTGGTGTTTTCCCCTAATAAGGAATCCCTTGAAGATCACCTTCAGCAGGTGGTGGAGCAGTTAAAGGTAGCCAGCCTTACGTTGAAAATATCAAAGTGCGAGTTCTTTAAGTCCCAGGTCACGTTTCTGGGCAACATTGTGTTTGACCAAGGACACATGATAGCTCCAGACAAGGAGAAGGCGATTCGTGATTGGCCCACTCCACCGTCAGTAAAAGAGTTGAGAAGGTTTTTGGGGACGTGTACGTTCCTTAAGTTCCCCCCAAACCTTTCTGAAGTTGCCACGCCTTTGTATAAGGCGAGTGGGGCAAAAGTACTACATTGGTCTTCCGTTTTGGAGGACGCCTTCCAAGCAGTAAAGTGTACGTTGCCGTCAGGGTAATCCTGACATTAGTGGAATTCCTAAGATTATAGATATTGTCAGTCAGATCAATATGATATGTGATGAAGTTAGATCAAAAAATTGCATATCAAACTAATTATTGTAGTGAAAATATTCGATTAATCATTTAAATTACCTTATTTGCAATAGTATTCAGTCATTCAATCGCACCAAAAACGATTTATGATGAGACTGATACGATTCCCACTGCCTTTCAAAATCACATGCAAGTTGCAATCCCATAAGCTCCAGAGAGGAATAGTGCACTGTTTAAAATTAATTAAGCTTAGATAAGTCCAGGAAGTTGGATGGTATATAAAACCAAGGCATTCATTTGGTTATCTTTGCGGTCAATAAAATTATTCCTATATTAAACACCATTGAGTTTATATACTAAAGTGTTATCATTACCAGTCTACCACCCCAACCTACAAGAAACTCCCTTCCAACTTTCTCCTTTTAAAGCCATGTCTTTAAGCAACTCCCATACCAGCTTACCCACCATTCCTTATACCTGGACACCTCTTGTGTCCTTGTCATACTGGGCTAAACCCCTTGGTTATGCTAACTCATGGTTAGCTACCCCTAACCAGGTCAGTAGTAAACCAGTCCCTGGAAGTTGCTGTCCACTTCTGTTCTTCGCCATGTCGACCCAAAGAAAGAGTTTATTGTTGCTTCAGATGCCTCCAACTTCGCCATAGCGGCAGCCCTTTTTTACAAGTAGGCGAAGATGGAATAGAGCATCTGGCGGGATATTTTTCAAGGAAGATGTCTTTTCCAGAGTTAAATTACGACGTTTACAACAAGGAGTTATTGGCAGTGGTTGAGGCGCTTACTTATTGGCGCATCACTTGCATGGCTCATCCCAACCCTTCCGCATCTGTACAGACCACCGTGCTTTGCTGTACTACCGCGCACCTCATGTCCTAACCCCATGGCAAACCCGGTGGCATGAGACCCTTACCTAATTTGTGTTTTCTTATGAGTTCCTCAAGGGCAAGGAGAATGGGTTGGCGGACGCCTTAAGCCGCAACCCTGCCCTAGCTCCTGATCCCAAGGAGGTGGAGATGCACAATACCCAGTTGATGATTCCGCCGGGTCATATTGCATCCCCACTTCCCACTCCCTTGGCCAAGAAGCCAGCGCTTGCTCCTCTAGAAAACGCGGAGGAATATGGTATGTTCAGAAAGTTGGTCCTTTATCAGCCGTTGTCGGCCAAATATACTATGGTCCTTTCAAAGAGCGCTTTGAATAAGGAGGATATTGCCAGAGATTATCACGTGAAGGATGAGATGGTGTGGTTCCAGGGGCGCTTATGGGTTCCTGCTGGACCACCTTGCCTGGAAATCATCTGGGACCATCACGATGGAATCACTGTTAATCATTCAGGAAAGGCGAAGACCCTTGAGCTTATCCGCCGCATTTACAATTGGAAAAGATTAGATGCTCAGGTAGGCCGGTACTGTAAGGAGTGCCTAGTCTGCAACCAAATGAAACTTAATTGGCAGCCTCTCATGGGGTTGTTGGTACCAGTCCAAAAGGCTGAGGGCCCTTGGACTTCCCTATCAGTTGATTTCGTTGTAGAATTACCTAATCTTGATGGCTGTGATGCTATCATGGTGGTGGTGGAACGTTTTATGAAGTTCTCCCACTTTATCCCTTGCTGGACCACAGTCACCGCGGCGGAGATGGCTAGACTGTTCATTAGCCATGTGTTCGCCCTTCATTGGGGTCCCCCAGGAAATAGTTAGTGATTGGGGCCCCCAGTTTACCTCTGTCTTTTGGGAGGAGTTGTTTAAGACTCTGAAAATCCGCCCTTGCCGTTCAACCGCCTATCACCCCCAATTGGATGGGCAGACAGAACGAGTGGATCAGTGCCTTGAGCAGTTCTTGAGGTGTTATACCGCCGCAGATCATTCAGATTGGGTTCCTCACCTCCCTATGGCCCAATTTAGTTATAACAACATGCAACATGCATCAATAGGTTGTTCCCCCTTCTTTGCCAACTATGGCTTCAATCCCGCCTTCAACATGGAGCCTGCTTGTGGGTCCAAGGTGGAAGCATTGGTGGACTTATCGAAAATGATCAAGAAGGTCCACAAGGGGTGAGCACGAATTTAGACGCGGCCAGGCAGGCTTAGAAGGAGAACGCAAATAGTAAGAGACGGGTTGGACTGGCATACAAAGAAGGAGATCTGGTGATGCTGGATGCAAAAATCATCCCAATCAAGCAGCCATGCAAGAAGCTGGGACCTAAGAGGATTAGGCCTTACCGCGTTGTTAAGAAGGTGGGCCACGCCTCATACCAGTTGGATCTTCCCCCTCATTTCGTATCTTATCTGTCTTCCATGAGAGCAAGCTTACGTTGTTTGAGGGCTCCCCTCCAGAGATTCCTAAGGCATATCTCATGGATGGGGCGCCATAGTGGGAAGTGGAGGAGATTGTTGCCTCACGTCATGTGAAGAGAAGGCTTGAGTACCTGGTATCCTGGAAGAGTTTTGATGCTGCAGAGAACAGTTGGGTACCAGCACATGACTTTATGCATGCCCAAGGCCTGAGCGAGGCTTTCCACAAGTGTTTCCCTCAGGCCGCTGGTTCTCAACCAAAGCAAACCGTTGCTGCAATGAAGTTGGCCCCAGCCCACAAGAACTTCTGCCTTGCTCATGCCCCTGGAGGGGGTGGAGCCCATCAGGGAGGAGAGGGTAAAGTCATGTACCAATGACATTTTGTGGGTGTAGATGCTAAAGACAAGGCTCGGCGCCAAGAATCCCAAAAGGTGAAACTTCAAGTCCTTCTGGACCTGAAGCATACCATGGACCAGCGCTGTGTGCAGGCCAGGTATGCTCAGGTTGGCCTGGAGGAGGAACCTAGGGCCCAGCCTTGCAGCAAGGCTTTCACGGTAAATACAAATTATTTACCAAATTAAGGCGGATGGTTCAGTTTGCTTAGTTTTAAAACAAGGGTTTGAAACCCGTTCCTGCTATGAAATAACGCACTTGGGTCAAATCCAACTTCAGTCAATAACTCAAGTGAAGTCATTTTGGCCTATTTTACTAACTTGTATTTAAATATCGCCCTATTGGCGAGTCACTGCTTGGGCCCACAGTGGCATAACCCCAATTTCCCATCCAAGCTTAAATACATTTTCCTCTGACCAACATAACTTGTTGTTTGTCTTTCCATTAAAATAAAACCCGATTTTTGCACATTTTTTATGTTATTTCCAGTTAACCTGTGCGTGAACCTCTTTGAGGAGGTCTCGCGATATATTAACCAGTTGATTGTAACAACAGTAAGACCTTCTTTCGGTGCTCCATTGAACTGCCCGGTTCCTTCCAACCTGTGCCGCCCCTACTGTTCCCTCCCAGCACCCCGTTGTTTCAGTTGAAAATTTACCACTGTGGATAACCACTTTTGTGGTTAGCTGCTCCAGCTCCAGCACCATCTGCGGGGCACTAGCAGCTGCCCTTATATTGGCTGGTTTCCTGGCGTTGGCCCTGTGCAATCCGCACCACCATGCTGGTAAACGGAGAGTTACAGATACTCTCCTGACAAATATTATATCTTCTTCAATAGTTCATGTTAGCCTCTTCTTGACTTCCAATTTAGTTGCTGCATCAGTTTAAGTTCTTTTATATGTGAGCGCCATCTCACTGTAAACATCCTTGAACCAGGGTGTTGATCATTTCCTTGTGCAATCACCTATCAGGATTGGAATAATAAAAATTTCTCAGTTTTTCTGAACTGAGTGTTCAATGTCCTAATTTGTTTAGTTATTCAAATTCAATATAACATAATTTTGATTGATTTTACATTCTTTTTATTTGTTTTGATTCAATTAAAATGGAGCATTTGTTCAATTTGATTTAGTTTATTATTGTTGCCATCAATTTGGAATTTTGCTTTTTTATAGTTGCATTGGGGGGTTCGCGGTGCACCACGCAGGAAGAGCCCATGTCCAGATGGGATTCTCTGTGAGTTTTACATGAAATATTTCAATTATTTATCCCCCTAATGATAGCATCAGTGAACAAATGTCTCTTAGAACATGTCTCCTCCCAGGGGAACAAGAGGCTTATATGGTACCGTTGTTTAAGAAGGGGGCAAGCTAGACCTAGCAAACTGGAGCCCTATTTTTCTCACTAACTCTTATACTAATATATTAACCAAAATAATGGCTAACCGTCTAGGGGTCATTCCCTCTGAGGTAATATTTCCGAAGCAATTTAATTTATTCCCAAAAAGTCAATTTAGGACAATATACACATCTTGGCTAATGTATGTCAATCCACAGCTATTAGGGCGCTTGTGTTTTAGACCAACAAAAAAGCGTATGACAGGGTCAACTGGGAATACCTCAGGGCTTGCCTTCACCAGTTCCAACTCCACCAACGGTTCATTAATTGGACAATGAAGCTCAATGAATCAGCTACAATGGCAGTATGGGGACCAGGTTTCCTCACCAATGTGGTGCGCCCTCAGAGGGGCCTTCACGAAGGGGACCCTCTGAGCCATCTGTTATATAATATCAGCCTGAGAAACTTTTCCGCAGTGAAAATGAACGTCTTACTGGTGTAAAAGTGAAAGGCCAAGCACCAGTTAAGATTCTTACATTCGTGGATGATTGTGTGGTTGGTGTGTCCAGAAACAATGAAGCACGCACACTGGAGTCCACACTAAGGGATACTCCAGGGCTAGCAATTCAGCACTCAACTCATCCAAAATAGAAATCATCCTCCTTATTAGATACCAAACACACTGGTCTTCGGCGCCCCTCAATCAGAGGGACCTAGAGTTCATTCTGTTATCAAATTACACAGATGACCACCCCAAAGCACTCATCTCGTGCTACCTTTTGTGTCCAGCCCCACTGAGGGCCCAGTGCGCCATCTGGGAGTATGGATGGAGGCGGGTGGATACGCCAATTCAATTTTGGAACACCACATACTATCTAATGTAAAAAAACGTAAAGCATCATTAAGGGATCTTCAAACCAGCTTAACAGATAGAGTAGTGCTTGCAACACTATATCACTGTCAAAGGTATGTTTTGCATCCCACGCCATCGCTTTCTCTCCATCTATTTTTGCTTTATTATATGCCCTCTTACAAGGGTGGTTTTGGCTAAGTCAATCTCCCCTGCGCAATTGTAAGTTTTCTATGGTCCACGCCAAAGCAGGGAAATGGGCCTACTTAACTACGTGGACCAGGCATCCAGGATTCTGGGTACATAGATTGCTTCAGTAACCAACCCCTCTCTCTAAACCCAACGCTGGTCGCACACAGCATGATCCAACTTTGCCCGCTCCCTTGGCCTTCTGCAACCCCACAAACCCCAACTCTCTTCTTAGATATATGAAAGACCACCCATTTGCTGCAGGCCCGCATGGGACACCCGCCCATTTTAAAAGGATTCTCATTGATATGAGGAGCGCAGAATGGAGGATCAGTATAAGTGGGTACACCTCGCAGGGGGGTCGTCCTACTCCCCAATTCAAACAGGAAGTACAAGGACAAGCCTTTCTGAACAATTTGATACACAGGAGGCACCCTAACATGGACAGAGTGGAATTTCTGGGCATGTTGGACATCCAGTACTCCCTAGAAAAACAGAAATACATTTGGAAGAACACTCATCACCCTCTTTTACACCCACAGGTTCTTTCACATGTTGACGCTGCTTGAAATGGGTATACCATACTGCAGAGCGATCCAACGCATTACACTCTTCATGTGTTGTGTGTGACCACTTGAGACTTTGGTCCACCGCCTGGAAGAGTGCCCACCTTCACAAGCGATCTGGCATAAGGTTAAGCATCTCTTTTTCGAGGAGCAAACACAGACCTTCAGCTTATCTAAGAACATCTTCAACTTGTCCGTAATTTCCCTATACGCTCTTCCCTCTGAGCCTTAGTGGTGCAATTGGTATGTGGACTATCCACACGGTTGTCCTTGATGTCATTTTAGGTTATACTCCCACACTTCAGAAAGCTGTGCGATGATTCCAGTTGCAATTTATGTGCCACTTTCAAGCGTATTTGTTTGGAGATTTACCATCCTGTAATTGGCAGTTGGTCTCATCCTGGTTCCCATTATGGTTCATCACCTTGGACTCTTTCCTTCATATGTGCTCAATAGTGGCATAAGCTTCTACTCACAATACCCCTCTTCCTTTAATTGGCATTTTCGCTGGTAATAGAAGGCAGCTTTAGTTTTCTCTGGGGTGCCTCTCGCGTATATTAGTGCTTGGCTATTGTTGCATACTGAAAATGTCCATCCCATGGTCAGCCTTTCCCAAATAAATTTGAATAGATGCATTTGGGGTCTTCCTATGCATTTTTGGGGTCATGTGGAATCTTAAAACAGTAATACATTGTGCAGTACCCTCAATGCATCAACTTATTACCTTACACCCTATAATCAATTTAAGATTCTACCCTGAATTATTATGGTATAAATAAACCAGGTTAGACCATCTAGTACTAAAAAAAATAAACCAGGTTAGCTTAGTGTAATCTTAACCTATTACAAAGGAAAAAACAACTGGACTTGATATCTTTTTATCAGCTATGATTATTTAGAGCCTAGTGCTTTTAAATCATTTCTTCTATCCAGTAAGCAGGAAAATATTTTGATTTCAACTGCCCAAGATCCTTTATAACCTCCAAACTAGAACCCCTTATTGAACTATATTTATGTAAATTGCTAAATGGAGAACCTTTCACTAAGTCAGGAAACATTCCACCTATCATGTACCACTATGCACCCCTTTCTTTCTAGTGTATATTGTACTGTACATTATTCTCAATTGTTTCAGAATTATATAGGCTCTAATCTCTTCTTTCTCACCTTTCAAAGTTATCATGGTGGGAGTACCAGTTACCTAACCCACCTGGATTTAAATTAAAGGCTTTTACAATCCATATCATAACGAAAGTCACCTCCAAGATGGTGCCTTGCATCACCAGAACTGGATCATGTGTGGCAAAAATGCTTCAGGTTATTGAATTATAATCGATTTAAGTCATGTGGTTCAAGGCTCAGGTGGCGGTGGCATTCTCTGGCATCTAAATAGGGCCTTATTTGGCATTGGAAATTGATCATTCAATTTATATGGTAATAAACATTTCATAGTTTTTTGTGTAAAGAAGTACAGAATGGGACATTTGTTTCTTTATATTATCAGTAGCATAAGCTGTAATTCCTTTGTCTTAAAGTTGTTGCAAAATACCTCTCTCCAAAAGTTTTAAAGGGATTAAACTTCATAGTCGTTGCAGGTGTCAATTATACAATAAACACTTGCTATGTTTCATCAGTAGAATTCATCTTGATTGAATTAAAAATTATTTGTTTTTGCAATTTATCAAAGGGGATTCTAAAACTCTTATGTTCTTGATCCTAGTGATTATATAGTAGGTCTTGTTGATATTTAAAGTGGTTCCTATATGAGGGAAAGGAATTAACTTCTGGTATTAATGTGGCTGTACTCTCAACAAGGAGCAAAGGGGAGTGATATATTAATAAATAAGGTATTTGGTCTATATAAAGGAAGCCAGGAAAGTACCATAATTTCGCTCAGTTTTGTGAGAAGTACCAATAACCTGTATAAAATTTATAAATATTGAAAAAGGAGAAGATCTTATAAATTAAGAATGCTTAGACTTACATATAAGAGATCTAACATCCATTATCACAAGATTATCTATTTAGAGAAATACATATAATAGAAACTACATTTTGGTAAAGATTGAGAATTTGATTAAATGTATGACTATTTAGCACTTGACTATAAGTCACTAAAATATCTAGTCTGATTTATAGAGTTATTTTTAACAAAGATCAATATTTATTTATTTTTAAAATTATAGTTAACTTATTTATTTATTTGAGGCAATCTGACCAGGGGATGGACATTACTGAAATAGAGAAAGAAAGTATTGACATGAAAACTAAGCAGGGTCAACTCTGTCATATAAAGTTTTTTTTTTTTCACCTCCGGATCGGGACTCAAATTTTTCTGGTTACATCATGGGTAAGGTTTTCGTGTTATTATACCTACTAACTGCCAATAGCTTCCTTTGGCTGGCACCCCAATCAATGTGCAAAGGGCGGGAATTGAACCTGCAACCTTTAGGTTGTAGCCGTACGCCCTACCAACTCGCCTTCCACCCCCTTATAGTCAACTTATCTCACAGAAATATATTAATAAGCAGCTAGTATATGCTATTGGTACCCAAAGAGAATCTCACATCTATTTTGATTTAATTGTATCATTATATTCTTTCTTAACAAGCCATACTTTTTATTACTTAGGCTTATATTTTAGCCTTCTAAGAATCTAAAGTCTATAAAATTAATTAATTTAAACTTCTTTTTTTATTTAACTGAGGCAGGTCAACCAGGGGATGGGCAGTACAGATGTATTTGTAGATAGGGGGAAAGTGAAACATAGCGAGGATTATATTAGAAAGAATTGGGCACCCCAGGGTATATGAGTTACCCCTGTTGCCAGCCGGTACCACCAGGTATGGGGGGTTGGTGCGCTACTCTGAGGGGGTTTTCCCTGTTATGGAGCAGTTGTGGAGGAAGGGGTCTGTGTGGAGGAACCAGACTGGGAACCGTGGTTCCACAAACCTTTGTTGCCTTGGATTCATAGTCCCAAATAGCCAGGCTTGGAAGTGTTCCAGCAGGCGATCGTGGAATCTGCTGATTACCTCACTGGTGGTTGGTACAGGTCCCTTGAAAGCATCTTAAGTTATGGTATGGATTATCCACATTGCGAAGGGTACCATGAGGGAGTAGATATTTAGGTGGTATTTGGATTTCAAGCTGGAGCGCGAATATGCTCCTGGAGAGGGATAATTCTTGATCATTTCGAATCCTTAGCATGCGCGCAACTTCCCACCATATGGCTCTGAATGGGGGCATGCTTTTAGGCGGTGGTGTAGGGAGCCCTCCCCTCCACATACTGCGCAGGTTGCATGGAGGGATTTAATGAAGTATGCCATTCTATAGGTTCTTCGCAGGCAACGCCAGGTGTTGGCTCTTACCCTTAGCTGAAGGAGTGGATGGTGCGTTAGCCTTCATATTGCCTTCTGTGTGTCTAGGTCATAGGGGATGTCCAAGGCATCTAGGTAGTCAATTCTAGCAAAGGTTGGGGTCATAGCAAGCATGTCTTTCTGAGGGTTGTCCTCTGGTTTTCTCAGCATGAAGTGGGCTCTGGGTCGTCCCATTCCCTGCTCAGTGCCATTGATAGTGACGGTCCATCCTATGTGCCAGAGGGTGTGAAGGAGGCATTTAAAGTGAGGAGTGGTTCCATGTGGGCCCGCTGCATTGGGGCAGTTAGTGAGGTATGCGAGTAGGCTGGATGGGTTGTGTGGGTTAGGTAATTTGAGCGCCTGTGCAAAGTTGGCCCTCGCTGCTCTGGACCAGTGTAGTTTTGGGAGATCCGGGGCTAGCACTTCCTCTATCCAGGTGCCCAGTATATGGTTGGCATGGCCCTCAAAGTCTATTAATCCCATGCCTCCGCTAGAGCGTGGTCCAAATAGCGTTTCCACCCGTACAGGTGGTCAGGATCCAGGTCACAGCCATCCCTTATATAGGCGCGCGGATTGAGGCTATACAGGTTGGTGAAAAGGGGATTGCATGTGCAGGGAACCACAGCATTGGGAGGAAGAGTGAGTTGGCAACTACTACTCGCCCCATTAGCCCTGGGATCTTCCCTTGAGTGAGGCGATGCGGTTAGATACCTACTGTAGTAGATTGTTCTCAATTGTCTCATTAGCATACCCCCTGTTTCCAGCCATATCCCAAGGTGGCGGACATGGTTGGTTGTGGGGGGTGATGCAAAGGGTAGGATGAGTGGGTTTTTCCATCGTGGGGCCGTGGGGTTTGGGAGTTGTGGACCAGTTATTGATGTATTTGCCTAGGAGGATTATTTCTGTTTTCCATTGATTGAGAAATGCGTTACTCACAATGGAGTATTCCTCTAGGGTGCGTTCCAGATGTCAGGCATTATTATTGTTAGCTATACCTGTCACGCAGTCATCTGCAAAGGCTAGTATCTTGACTGGGGGCTGGCCTTATGCATTTATGCCCATGAGGCGTGAGTCAGCAACTCAGAGGAGCGGATCAAAGCTGAAGTTGCAGAGTAGTGAGCTGAGGGGGTCCTCTTTTTTTGAATCCTCTGCGTGGTGTGATATTGTTATTTAGGAAGCCAGGCCACATACAGCCATAGATGCGGATTATGCGATGAGCATCGCCCAGTTTATAAACCTGGGTGGGAGGTTGAAGGCGCTTAGGCATTCCTTCAGGTAAGGCCAGCTAACGCAGTCGTATGCCTTCTCCTGGTCTAGGAGTACCAGGGCTCCAGTTGCTTTGGACTGGCATATATTAGCAACGGAGTGTATATTCGACCAGATGGAGCGCCCTGGTGTGAACCCAAACTGATTGGGTGATAGGGCTTTAGAGTTAATGTTCCTAATATGGTTGCTAAAATTTTTGTAAGTAGTTTTGTGTCAGTGTTTGAAAGTGCAATAGGGAGTCAGTTGGCCAGGTCCAGTCATTCTCCCTTTTTAAACAGGGTTATGACAAAGGAGTCCTGGCCGCCAGGTAGGAGACATTTCTCCAGCAGACACTGGTTCATTGATGCTAAGAGGAGAGGGGCGATTTGTTTAAAGTAACTTTTATAAAATTCGTAGGGTATCCCATCAGGGCCTGGGCATTTCCTACGTGGTGCACCGTAAACTATGTTCCAGAGCTCCTCCTGCGTTATCAGGTTCAGGAGGCTATAGTCTGGTGGTGCACTCTGTATTCCAGCGGTGTGTATAAATTTTTTTTTGGGGGGGGGTCAGATGGGAAGTCATGATAAAGTTCGTTGTAATAGCGGTGTATTTCTGCCTTAAACTCTACTGGGTCAGTTACCACAGTGTCATTGGCTTTATGGACCTGTGTGCGTGTGAGCAGGTTGCTTGGGAATGGTATTGGTTGAAGAAATACGCCAAACAGGGATGCCTTTTTTTATTTAATTGACTTTTCTTGATACTTTAATTCTGTGTTGGTGTTTGTAGATGAGGGCGTTTAGGAAGGTGGAGATTTTTGCCCATTTGTGCCCACAGTTGGGGCTGTAGCTAGATTTTGGTGTGTTGTGTTCGAAATAGTCTAGTTCCGCCAAGGTGCGCCTGATTGTGGCTGTGTCTGCGGTTTACTTTCACGAGTCAAGTTGGTGAGTTTTGTTTATTAGTTCAGTTTTGGTTTTTGCTCAAGTTTCGACGGAATCCAAAATAAATGAGGTTGAAAATTCTGGGTTTGTGGCTTTGTGTTTGACCCAGTTGGAGATTTTGGGTAATTTTATGTTCTCCGGGTATAGCTTCCTCCAGGGCAACATCTGCATGTGAGTTTGGGTTGGCGTGAGCTGCACTGTAATGAGTCAGTAGTTGAAGAAATTGATCTTTTTTGTTACTAAGTTAGAAATGGATGAGTGGTGGGATTTTTATTGTGAGGATGTGGTTGATGTGGCTCATTGAGATGTGTGTTCCCTCGCGTATTCTGGGGTAGGTCATCTGGGGAGGAGTGGAGACCTGGGGGAAGAGTGTCATAGAGGCCAAGGGATGCCTTCATTGCGTGGAACTCGATGTGTCCCAATGGGTATCCCCTGGGGTTAGGCCATTGGTCCGTGGTGGGGTTGTCCCAGCAGTTAAAATCGCCCAGCAGGATGGTTTCTGGTGGGAGGTTGAGCATTGGGATAACTTCAATGAATTGTTTCCTCTTGGCTGCGGTGCACAGTGCATAGATACAAGCTATCAAAATTGTAGCCTCTTGGTTTGCAATCGTTGCAGCCAGGATGTGGCTGTGCAGATATGAGGAGGAGTTAGCAATTTTTAATTTTTTGTTATTTTGGATGACTACCCCACAGTGGGACGTCCATACCGACTGGGATGGTAAGACCCTGGCTGACCAGGATCCCTCTTCCCCCTGTAGACAGTCGGTTCTTTGTATGGCCAAGATGTCTACAGTGGTTTTATACAGGAATTCCAGCTTTTTGGCTTGGGACACTTGATCTCTGGCTCCTGCAGTGTTTAGCTTCCCTATTGACACTGAGGTTCCCGCGGCGCCTCAGGAGTGGTTGGAGGGGCTTCTATCTCTAGAACACCACTCATTGCCTTGAACTTGCTCCGTGTGATTGGGCAAGTCCACTCTGAGTCATTGTCCGTTTCCTTACCTGGTGACAATTTCATGCGTGTTTTGTTGATTTTAGGATTTGTGTTGGGTTTTTCCACTTGTGATTTTTTGTGATTTGGAGCGGTGTGATGATTGGAATCTGTGGTTTTGGGTTAATTCTAAAAATGGGTCCTGTTGTTTCACCCATAGTGAAGCTGAATTGTTTTGGTAAATTCATTTAATTAAGATCACGTGGTGATTCAGTCAAATTGTTGAGAAAATTTTCATTTTGGGTTTTCTGCTCCAATGTTTGGCTCAGTTAGTATCCTCCATGGCTTCTTCAGCTTGGGCATTCTGTTCTGATTGGCTGGCTCGACTGATTTCTTCTCTGTCCTCCTGGATTTGGTCTGGGTCAATGGAGGAGGTTGTGAGTGATGCAGCCTTGGTTGCTGCCCATTTGTGGGCCTTCTGTACCTGTTTGCGTAGTTTGGGTGATAAGGGGTCTATGAGAATGTAGTTCCGTCCTCTCCCAGAGAAAAGCGTGGTTGGCGTTGACCATTTTTCTGGAGTTTCTTCATCTTTGTCCATGGTGTCATCGCAGAAGTATGGGGCCAAGATGCCCTCCTTCACGGGGCATGTGTGTTCCTTGTGCCCCAATGCGATGCAATGGTTGCAGATTGGTGGTGCGCATTCTTGTGTGATGTGGAATGTCTTTGACACTCCCCATCTGGGAGGTGAAGCACCACAGTGTGTGGGATTTTTGTTAGGTCTGCGGCCACATTGGAACCAGGCTGATCATGGCAATTGCCTTTCCTGTGCTCAGGTTTGGCATCAGGTGGAATCACTGCAGTTCTAGTTATTTAATCCTCTCCATAGCTTTGAAGGCTGATTTGGAGCTCCTCCTCAATTAATTTGTGGGGAAGGTTGGTGGGGAGCGAGTCAAACGAGATGAAAAAAGTATTTGCTTTGTTCCATCTGGTGCGCGTGGTGCACACAATTCATTTGCCCTTGGGGAGTGCAATCTTGACACAGACTTTTGCTGGGCATCTGTGTCTTCTTCAACTTCAAAACCCATATTGATCCAGCCATGGTGGAAGGTGTGGGTGGCTGTACACCACATAAGTAAGAGGGAGGCCTGTGCCTCCCCCACCTTCTCCCACAGAGTTGGGGACTTGACCCTAAGAAAAGTTGGAGCCCGTGTTCCACTTTCAATAGGAGCTGTGCATATTGTATTTCCATATATTGGTTTTGTTTTGCGGTGAACTCCACAAACCCAGGTGTTGGAGATACAACTAGGATGAACAAAAAGAAAAATTATAATTGAGATTCCATATCTTGGCACAATAAAGATGGAGAAATCTAAACCTATTATTTCTGATTCTCAATTTGACTAAAGAAAGACTCTTCAGAGTTATCAACTTCCTAAATTTAATCAACTCAAAGAAACTCAGTAATTCAAGATGGCTAAGAAACTCAAAATGACTAATCATTTCGAAGGGGCTAGGCCTCGTTAAGAAGGTTGATCACATCCAACTAGAATTCTATTAGATATTATCATCACAATTATTATAATATTAATGATAATCAACAATATTGGTCCTCTGGTATGAAATATCTTACCTTGGGTGGATCAAGGAAATCCTTGCGAAGAACCACTACATTTACCCTATTAATATCTCTAGTCTTTAATTAAAAAAGTACCTAAATTCTCATCTTGCATAGTTTAATTTTGGTCTATTTGCTTACAAGATTCTGTATTTCTGATTGGAGCCAACTATAGCAACGGGATATTAACTTCATTGCAATTGTGTCAATCTTCGCTAGAGCCACAGAACTAATAATTTTGGAGCCTTTGTCACTCCTGCATATAGATTTTCTCACGAAATTCCAATACTGTTGCTCCCTGCCAGATCTGCTTCTGAGGCTACCTGGTGAAAACATACTTTCACAATTATGAATTCATCGAGCAAAGCGAGTCCCTCTTCTGAGGAATCTTTAAGTATCTCCCAATGGGTACACTCAAACCTGCAAGATTTGCCTTCAGCAGATATCAGCCATATTCAATTTCAAGCTTCTATGGACTTGGCCATTGAGGGCCCTTACCAAATTAATTATCAGTTTTAAGCTAATGTAGAGGAAACAGTTAAAGGCTTGATAAGAGGGGCTATCCAGCCTGGTGCTCATCCTAATTGCGACTGAACATCTAAAGTTGATGACAATATGATGAGTTTATACAATTTAGCGGTATTACAGCCTGCCAAAGTTGGTGTGGCTAGAGCTGAACAGTACCTCTGGCATTACATACATCCCTCTATATACCATGTACTCCGGATCTTGGGGTTGCATCACCTCAAGATTCAACTCCAGTTGACTCTGGTGCAACGATTTCACTCTCAACTATCCTCGTTCTATGAGACAGCATCTAACTTTGGACGGGATAAATAGGAAGCAATTCTCATTAATATAAGAGAGATCAACGAACTTCATAAAACCAATTGGTGAGAATTGATAATGGTGTTGTGGCCTACATTGGCCAAGAAATCTCACAATAAGTTAGTGATGCTGCTACCCTCATGCAAAACCGAATCTCTAACCTCAAAGCCAAGATTATGAGACAGTTGGGAATATTGCAAGCCCAAAATGACGACCGCTTCAAGGAACTCAAAGTGCTCCTCCAACAACTGATCTGAGTTGTGGATACAATTCGAGCAGGTGAATCTAGCTTTGTGGTCCTCAAGGACCTCTGGGCCCACCTAGTTCTTCATTAATAACTTCAGGACCACCAGGAGAACGTGGTTCTTCTGGTCCAATGGGTCAACAAGGCCCTCTGGGTCTTTCAGGAAGGGATGCGTCGCACGGACCCCTGGGACCTCCAGGTCCCCCAGGCTCCTTACTTCCAACATCCGATTCTGAACCTTCCATACTCTTAGTATCTCAATTACAAGCATAAGAAAGCCAAATCCGAGCAATAGCTCAAGGGTGTTTCCTATCCTTGGAAGCTCTTCCAACTGATCTAAACTACTCCTTAATCAATTTACTGGATGGTGTTGAGAATGCACATCAGCTATGCAATGTAAATCAAACTACTCAAGAAACCTGGTTTGCCTCTTTAACAACATCCATTGAGCGGTTGGCTGCTAAATGTGAAGCACTTGAGACCAAGAAAAATGAGATGTTGTCTACAATTACCAAATTAACTTGAGCGCCTACAAATGACCATCTAAATCAATGGGTCCAAAATCTACAAGATGACGTGACCACTTAAGACAACAGGTTGATCAAGTTCCTCCTTAAGCCCATTTCACAGAGTATGAACCCTCCAAGGCCGGACCTATCACGGTAACTGGTGTACACGTTTTGAACAGGAAAACCACCCTCTTCAAAACTACCTTCAAAGATGAGTTTGAAATGGGTGAAGGTAGCATCCATTCTTTCCTTTTCATATATGAACGCACCATGAATGGAGCTATTGATCAGCAGAAGGTCCGCCACATCAACTCATGTTTTTTTATTGGTTTGTGTAAGGGATCATGGTTCCTCATCTAAAGGTTGGTACTACTTGGGCTCAAGTGAAAACCCCCCTCATCAAGGAATTTGGGAGCGACCAAATCCTCTCCGACCAAAAGCAGGCCTTTATGAATATTCAAATCAAACGAGAAGTTTCTGTCCAGGATTTCGTAAAACAATTCTACCATGAGGCCCAAACTCTTGCCACTTGTGACCAAATTACCATTGACAATGCTATATCAGCCATAATGAGTGCGTTCGATTCTTGCTTACAGTTATTATTAAATCTAGAGTCCCTAAAACGAAACTTCAGCTCCATTATTTAGATTTATTGCGGGGAAGGCCGACCATGGGACGGACACTTCCAAATATGACTCATAAGAGACAAAACTTAGTACCAGGGAAGGCACCTCAGAGAAGCGATGCTATCTTTTGTTGCCAGCGGGAACGCCACTTATGGGGAGGGGGAGGGAACATGTGAAGGGGCCGTAGCCACTATTGAGCACATGTGGAGGAAGGGGTCTGATTTGATGAACCAGATTGGGAACCAGGAGGAGACCAGCTGTCAGCGACGCGGTGGGAGATATCCAAACATCCACGCTTGAAAGTGGTCCACCAAATGAGACTGGAATCTGTGGACAGCTTCTGGGAGGGTGGGGATGGATCCGGCGATGGCATCCAAGACAATCGTGTGGATAGTCCACATGGCGATTGCAACCACCAGAGCACGGAGTGAGGGTGGAAGGGGGAGGCCATTGATGAAGCAAACATATCTCTTGACAGACTGAAGGGATGAGTTTGATCCTGGCCCAGTAGATGTTGGACTTCGCGTCATATCACTTCGAAGGTGGGGCACTTCTCCAGGCGGTGGAACAGCGTTCCATACTGGCCACACACGACACAGGATGAGTGTAAAGCGTTAGAGCGCTCAGCTGTATGATACACCCGCCTCAGGCAGCGCCACACATGTGAGTGGACTTGAGGCTGCAACAGAGGATGGTGTGTGTATTTCCAGATAGTCTTTTGGGTCTCAGTGGAATAAGGGATGTCCATCATTTCCAGGTAGTCAACCTGGATAGGACATGGGGTCGAATGGGGATCACGCCATCATGGATGGGTAGCCCCTGTACCTCTTGTGTGAACTGAGGAGAGGGGCGGCCTCTTTGGGTTGTATGTCCACTAATACGAATTCTCCACTCTGCGCTTCGCATGGAGAGTAGGATTCGTTTGTAGTGGGTTTTAGTCCCGTGAGGACCTGTGGCCGAAGTGTGTGATGCGAGGTATTTCATCAGGGAGTGGGGGTTTGATGGATTGTTGAGGCCCAAGGCTTGGGAGAAGTTGGAGCGGGCCGCGCGGGACCAGTGTTGGGATGGGAGTGTAGGAGCGGTGACGGCCGCAATCCAGGTGCCCAGGATCTTAGCAGCATGGGCTTTGAAGTCAAGCAGGCCCATGACACCTTGATGATGAGGGCCAAACATGACCTCTAGCCGTACTGGTGGAGGGCGGCCTGACCAAAGCCATTATTGCAGCAAAGCATACAGGGATTTGAAGAAGCTTGGGGAGAAGGGGATGGCGTGGGCTCTGAACCAGACTTTGGATAGGAGCATAGAGTTGGCAAGAACAACCCTTCCAGTGAGGGTATTAGGGTGGGCTCTGAAAGAGGCGATTCGCTTTGTCACGTTGTCCAGTATACGGCACTCCATTACTGCTGACGCAAATCCGCCTGCCTCCATCCACACGCCCAGATGGCGCACCGGTCCTATGGTAGGACTTGGCATGAAGGGGAGCACCAGTGGAGTGGTGTATGTTGAGTTAGTAAGGCGTGGACGTGGGCGAGCAGATGGGCTGGGTTGGGAACTAATTGTTGGGGCCCTGCAGTTCTGAAACCGACCAAGGAGGATGATTTCGGTTTTGGAGGCGTTCAGTGCTGTGTCGCTTACCTGGGAATTATCCTAGATGAGGGCTTCAAGCGCGCGTGCATCTTTGTTATTAGACACCCCCACCACGCAATCATCTGCAAATGCCATCATCTTGACTGGGGTTTGGCCTGGCACATGGACCCCAGTGAGTTGGGCATTCACATTTCGCAGTAGTGGGTCAAGGCTGAAGTTGTATAAGAGTGGGCTGAGGGGGTCCCCTTGTCGCAGGCCCCTTTGAGGGCGGACAACTTCCGTTAGGAAGCCTGAGCCACGCACTGCCATTGTCACAGATTCCGTGAGCAGCATCATTCATTTTATGAAGTGGGGGGTAGGCGGAATTGATGGAGGCAGGCCCTAAGGTATTCCCAGTTTACTCTATCATAGGCCTTTTGTTGGTCCAAGAATACAAGTGCCCCAGAGGCTGTGGACTGACATATATTAGCCACAGAGTGCACGTTATCCCAAATTGACCTTCTGGGGATGAAACCAAATTGTTCTGGGGAGATGGTGGCAGATGCTACAGTCCCTAAATGGTTAGCCGTGATTTTTGTTAAAATTTTGGTGTCTGTGTTTGTTAGAGAAATGGGGCACCAGTTGGCTAAGTCAAGCTTATCCCCTTTCTTGAAGAGTGTGACAGTAAAGGCCTCATGTCCTCCTGTTAGGAGGCGCGTTTCCAACAGGCTTTGGTTAAATGAGGCTAGCAGCAATGGAGATATATATTTGAATTATTTTTTGT
Source organism: Massospora cicadina (assembly GCA_022478985.1). Classification (NCBI taxonomy): domain Eukaryota; kingdom Fungi; phylum Entomophthoromycota; class Entomophthoromycetes; order Entomophthorales; family Entomophthoraceae; genus Massospora; species Massospora cicadina. The sequence continues at coordinate 65,129 of JAKSZP010017440.1, forward strand.
AGAACTCATATGGAATGCCATCTGGGCCTGGGCATTTTCAGTTTGGCGCACCGCGAATGGCTGTCCATAATTCGTTCAGAGTAATTAAATTCATTATTTCTGGGTATTTGAAAATGGTGCAGATATGAGCTCAGTCGAGAAATTCCGCCATTTTGGCTGGCTGAGTTGGTTCAGCTCGGTATAACTTGGAGTAATATTTTTGCATTTTGATTGCCACCTCGGCCTGTGTGTCTGCAATGGAATTATCCGATCTTTGCACCTGTGTGCAGGCCAAACTCTGGCGTGGTGCAAAATTTTTTTTAAAGAAGTATGCGGTGCACTTGTCGCCTTTAGTGATGCGTGTGGCCCTGTATTGGACACAAACCCAATATTTGTGTTGCCTTTTGAGTGCGTTGAGGTGGGCGGCTGCCTCCGCCCACTTCTGGCCCCATGCAGGGCTGTATCCTGTGGCTGGAATGTTGGACTCCAAGTGGGCCAATTCTGCCAGAGCGCACAAGATAAACGCCGATGTGGCTCATGAGCGTCTGGAGGAGAGATGGTAATAGTGGTGGATGGTGTCCTCTTTGAAAGTTGCCCATGTGGAAATGGGGTCTGCACAAAATGGTGCAACAAACGACTTTGCCAAAGTTTCCTCTTCCACCCACATGGAAAATCCTGGCGATGCGAGCTTGGGGGGCGGATTTTGCACCAATGTGGGGCCTTTGCAACTGTGACGGGTAAGTGGTAGGTTATCGAGACCAGTTGGTGGTTGGAGAATTCCATTTTCGTTGTTTTGAAGTGGGAGATGTGGGGTTGGAATTTCGCTGGCATTAGAATAAGGTCAATGCGGGTCATGGACCCTAATTGGCCATTGTGGACGTGGGGACATATCATGTTTTTGAGCAGTGGGGCATGTTGTGGCAGCGCATCCATTAACCCAAGGTGGCTTTTAGAACGCATAGTTCTATGTGACCCTGTGGAGTGTGGGGTGAGGGCGGCCACCGGTCCATTGGAGAGGTTAGCCAACAGTTCATGTCGCCAACTAGGAAAGAATTAGGGGGTAGCAGGAGGGATTTGACCAATAAGAAAAATTCCCGACGCTCATGTGCACCGTTTGGGGCGTAAATGTTGACGATTGTGTGTGCAACATCAGCCCATGAGAAGGTGACAACGAGCACTCGGCCATTTAGGAATGTTTCTGAAGATGTAAATTTGAAAAAATTGTTTTTCCAAATTAGCACCCCACAGTGCTTGGACCAAAAGGATAGGGATGGTAGGAGCATTGTTTTCCAAGCTTCCTTGGAACCTCGTGGACAGTGGGACTCCTGGATGGCCAGGATATCCACGGGTAAATTGTGTTGTAAAAAACTCAGTTTCCTAGCCTGGGACGGGGAGGCCTTGAGTCCGGCGATATTCAATGTCCCTAGAGTGAAGGTTTCCTCCATCACACCTTAGTTGCGAGGGGTGGGCCCCTGGGCCCACCAGCCTCTTCAAGGTCCCCACAGGCTTTCACAGCAGCGTGGGTGTTAGCAGCAATGCTATTGGGGTTTTTGTTAATTTTTGCAGAAAGAGTCACGTTGGCTTTGGCCTTTGCTTTTTGTTTTCCCGACGTCAGACGAATTTTTTGCGGTGCGGATAAGTTTGGTACACTGTCGAGTGGGTCAAAGAAAATTTTCAGTTGGGATAAGTCCCAAGTCAGTTTTGACTGGAGCTTGGGTGCAGCGATTGGGTGAGATTGAATCTCCCATCAGATCCTTGGATTGAGTGGCCCACTCGGCATGGGCTCCCCAATCTGATTGGGTGATGGATTCCTGAGTCGCTTCCACCACAAAGGTCTCCATATCCTCCTGGCGTTGTGAGTGCGGGATGGTGGTGGTGGCCTTGGCCGCTTCCTTGGCCGCGGCCCTATGGGCCTGCTTGGCCTTCTTCTGCTCCTGTGGGGAGATGGGCTTTACCAATAGGTAGCAGCCTTGTGCTCCCCACAGGAAAGCCTCCTTGGTGCTTGCGGTTGGTTTGTAGTGCGCCTCTCCGCTGGCCATGGCCGCTGAGGGGTGCTCTTGGAATGTGACGCCCTCCTTGATGGGACATGCATGCGCCTTATGGCCGAACGTGTCACAGTGGGTGCAAATGGGGGGCGCGCTGTCTACGGTTACCTGGAATGGGTGGGTGGTATGCCCTGCGATGTCAATAAAGGTGGAGTGCGGGATCTAGGTTAGGTCCTTCACGATCTCCTCAGTTGGGGTCAGAACTGCAATGGCTTTGCCGGTGCACAGGTGTGGCATCAGCGTGAAATGTTGCATTTCAAAAGATTGTATTTCGCTGTATATGGCGAGACCATCTTTCAGGTGTTGCTCCAAAATGTCACGTTTTACCGTAGTAGGCAAAAAGTCAAACGTGAGGAAAATTTGGTTTGATTTTGTCCATCTGGTGTGTTTGGTTTTGACGACCCATTGCCCTTTGGGGAGGTCGACCACTATGCGCACCGCTGCAGCCTCGTCTGCTGCTATTTTGCTTTTAAAACCTAGGTCCAGCCAACTGTGCAACATGGAGTGAGGTGCAACGTACACCGCGGTCAGGAAAATTTTGTGTACATCTTCACAAAATTTTTCCCATAAGGCTGTTTTTTGGATGTCCAGATACACACGGACTCCGAATTCCACCGATGAAAGTGGCTGGGAGTATGGCGTGTTGATGTACCGGTTGCATCGTGCTTGCCACATGAGTATCTCTGGGGAAATTGTGACCGCCGGTTTTTTTATATTTTTGTCTATTCCGCCAGATTCTCCAGGGCATTTTCAAACATTAGATGCCGCGGGCCTTCCACCTGCTCCTCTTGCCTTGTATGCCCAACTGCTCCCAGACATGAGCGCAAACTAATCTCCTCTGTGAGATTATCAAACTAGATTTAGTCTTGAATTGAATAGGTTGCAAAAGTGTTTGCAACGAGAAAGAAAAGTCTCTAACTTCAGCTCCATTATTGACATTAAGAAAGCACTTATGGAAATCCCTAATGGGGTGGTACATCCAACCTCCTCTTGTAACCCACATTCTCACATCCATGTGATGCCACCTAAACCTAAATCCAAGGTGAAGAAGGAGCCGTGTACTTATTGTGGTCTCGTGGGTCATGTGGTGTCTCAATGTTGGAAAAAACAGGCAGAGGAGTCAAAAAAAGAGGATTCAGCATAGGGCACGAGGCTCCCTGTGCTGACCTACCTTAGGTGCCTCAGTTGAAATTTTTTGATTCTTCTACTGATTGTTATGTGGTTTCCGCTCCTAGTGAGCCTGATATCCCTGATGAATTATCCAACAAAGACACTATTTCTGCTTATGATTCAACTTCTACTTCTAATTCTATTCCATCAATTAATCCCTTGGTGTTTTCTATCCCAAACTTTGGCTCTGATGTGACCGGGTGGAAGTCATCATGTATAAGGTAAAAGTTTTGGCTATCATTGATATGGGATCGCCCATCAATGTAATCTCGTCCAAACTTATGAAGAAGATCAAATTGGCACCAGACTTGAACCATTCCTAAGATTATGGAACTAATGGATCTTCCTACACTAAATCTATAGGGGCTATTCCTCTCTTCTGATGCACTTTGGGAAGCTGGTTGTGTCCACCCCTGCAGTGGTATTGGATAACAACTGCTTCGATCTACTCTTGAGAACTAAATTTCTCACCAATTTTGATGCGGATATCAGTCTTAAGGACAAATACCTATCTTTAATTGGGTACCGGGTACCTTTAATTCTGCATATTGTTCCCAATACCAAAGGCATACTTAAGCGACGTGTCTGGTTACTGGAATACCCTACTTCTATCTCACATCTCAAATACCAAATATTGGGTCCAAGGACTATATTTCCACCTCCATCAGTTTTTGCCACTGAGGGAATACCACTATATTCTTCCTCTCCAATTACCATTCCCCCTAAAGCTCAAGTCATCATTGATACGGGAGTTCAAGTATTTGTACCCAGTAATCATGTGTTAGAGATCTTTGGTAACCCAAACCCTTCTCATTTGGAGGCTTTACCTTGCCCTGGCTTACTTGATCCTGCCTGTGATAGAACTGTTTTGGTTCTATTGGATAATCTCACTTCTTTCAATGCAATTGAATTGCAATAATACCGTCGCCTATGTGAGGCCTACTCCTGTGAGTGAATTATTGTCCATCTTGGGATTTGGAGATCTACGCGAATTTGGACTGGAAGTTCCCCCTGTTATTGCCAGAATTGACGTCAAATTTGAGGATTCACTCACTTCAGAACAACAGCTGGAAGCTGAGGCTCTGATTGAAGGATACGCAGATATCTTTGCTCAAGGTCCTGGAGATTTTGGCCTAATGAAAGAGTACAGCATCAGGTGAAAACTGGGGATACTCCCCCTATCTGAGCTCAACCATATCGCAAATCCAAAGTTGAGGAGGCTCAGGTCTCAGTGGAGCTGAAGCAACTTCTCGATGCTGGACTACTAACGCCTTCTAAAAGTCCCTGGGCTTCCCCTCTACTACTCATCCGGAAGAAAGATGGGGGCCACTGAGTATTTATGGACTATCGTCAACTTAATGCTGTTACTCAGAAGGATTCTTATCCTTTACCTAATATAGACGATTCCTTGAGGCTATTGTCTGGGTCCCAATATATCTCAGCTATGGACCTTGTGAGTAGTTATTGGCAAATTGATCTTGCCCTGGAAGACCGTCAAAAATGTGCTTTGATCTCTAGTGAGGGACTATTTGAGCCTACTCGTATGCCACAGGGGATTTGCAAAGCCCCTGCAACGTTTTAATGAGCCATGGATGGCTTATTTGGGGATTTGAAGCTTTCATGTGTTTTAGTTTATCTAGATGATGTTACTTTTTTTTTCATGCACTTTTAATGAGCATTTGGATCATTTTAAGGAAGTTTTTGGCCAACTGCATTGTGCTTCTCTTAAGCTTAAATCATCGAAGTGTGCTTTTTTAAGACTGAGATGTAATTTTTAGGGCATAAGGTTAATCGTGAGAGTATTTTACCCTTATCTAATAAGGTACAAGCTATTTCTGAAATGCCTGTTCCCAAAAGCTTGCATGATATTCAAGTGTTATAAGGATGGTTGGTTATTACTGAAAATTCATCCCCCATTTTGCAGAAATTGCAGAGCCTTTAGTCTATTTATTGCATAAAGAAGTTCCTTTTGTATGGGAAGACTCCCAACAACAATCCTCGATCTGTTGTGCCAAGCCCTAATGAGTGCACCTATCTTATCCCATCCTGACTTTTCTAAACCCTTTATTTTATTTACTGATGCCAGTGATATTGCTATTGGAGCCATTCTGGCTCAACATGATACCAATCTGGTCGATCACCCCATTGCATACTATAGTAAAACCCTGTCTAAGGCTGAATGCAATTATAGCGTTACTGAGATAGAATGCCTCGCTGTTTTGGCCGCTATCAAGCATTTCCGCCCCTATCTATATGGCATGAATTTCACTATTTTAACATATCACGCTTCCCTGAAGTGGTTGCAACAAATGAAGGATCCTAATGGGCGCTTAGCCAGATGAGCGTTAAAGCTTTCAAATTACGATTTAATCATTCAACATCGCGCTGGGGCTATACATCAAAACGCTGATGGCCTTTCTCAATTTCCTATCTTAACATTATTCTCTGCAGAGGAGGATCATATTTATGACCTGATTGGTAGACCTGAGCTCTGGGTCGTGAATCTAAGGATGTTGTCTTGAAGTTACAATCCTTAACTGAAGGCACTTAAGTCAAGGAATGTTTACTATACAAAAAGTTGGGATCTAAGTGGTTGCCCTTTATTCGGCCTTCTGCAAGGACTGACACTATCATGGAGGCCCACCAAACTGTAGGTCATAGAGCTGTCACTAAGACCCTCCAATGGTTAAAGAATCATTGTTACTGGGATAACATGCTGGAATCTGTACATGATGTGCTGTTTCATGCCTTAAATTCTAACAATAATGTGGAGAAAACACGATGTTCCTGTCAGACATTCTCCTTCTCAACTTAAGCAAAAGAATGTTGGAGGTATTAGTGCTCCTGAATCTGCAACCATGATTGGCCCATCTCTTGTCTGATAATCAAATAATATTGTGGATATTGATGATATGAGTACCAATGGCGAAAAGACTTTGGCGAATTCTCAGTGGAATCCTAGCTATTGGAGAAATACGGTTTATCACAAAAATTGGCTTAAAGAATGTAATAACTAATAATAGGATTACTCTGACTTCTCAGCCAAATTTGGGGTGTTTGATACCACTTGAGTCTGCCCACTGACAAGGTGAGAAGATTATATCCATTGATGATTGGGTGAAAATTAACCAATCATTACCACTTAAATCTGAACCCTCCTGAGGTGAGAAGATTTTACCCGTTGATGATTGGGTACAAAATTAACCAATAATTACCATGCGAGTCTGACCACCGCTGAGGTGCAAAGATATTACTTGACAATGATAGGGTAAAATTAACCAATCATTACCACACAAGTCTGGCCACTGCTGAGATGAAAAGATTTTACTCGTTGGTGATTGGATACAATTCATCAAATCATAATCACATGGGTCAGTTTTGCCTCAAAATATTTCCCTTCGATCTGATAGGCCAAAAGCCTATTTTTCCTAATTTAGATAACTCAGCTTTACATTCTTTTGCCTCAAATACCCATGGTCTCAAAATCCAAACTAGTTTAAATAGGAAAAACTAGTATTGAGAAAAGGACTTTTTCTGGTTTTGCTTCACTTAAAACAATAAAAACATAAAAATATTAATAAAGCATTATTTTATACTTTTATTAAAAAGTAAGATTCTCACTCTGAGAAAATATTTGTGGCATCCATCGGTGGATCCCACAAACTGGTGCTCACTACAGGGGTTGACTCCCCTGAATACTTCGATAAAGTATCAAGGCAATGGAGGCTGTCAACATGAGCAGCTCTCCTGAATTATGATTAGTTGCTCTCGAGAAGCAGCTAGCCAGCTCTTTCTCCCATCTCAAAAAGTTAGAGCTACAGCTGTTCAAATTACCCATAAAGGATAGATACATCCTGGGTGAAGGGATCATTGCTTCCTTTTTATACATTTATAAAGCTGCGATGGATGGCGCCACTGACAAACAGAAAGTTCAGTACATACTTCCCTGTTTAAGCCGCAAAGCCCAAGAGCTGATCGTTCCTCACCTGGATCCTCAGCACATCTGGCCAGATGTTAAGAAGGCCCTCTTGGCTGAATTTGAATCCAAGCAGAGCTTATACAGGGAAAAACAGGCTTTCATGCGCCTTACCATGTATGAGGGTGAGACCCTCTTTAGTTTTGCTGAGCGGTTCTATCTCAATGCTCAAAGGTTGGCTACATCTAACCTGCTTACCCTGGATGACGCTATCACCGCCATATTAGCAGGGTTAGCTTCACAACCATCTTTCGCCAGGCATATCATATCAGTGAAATGCCACTTCACAAATTTTCATGATATAAAAGAGGCCTTGTTAGATGTCGCTCATATTCCTTTAGATGAGCTGCAGCCTGTTGAACCGTTGGAGGTGAGTCCACATGTGCCTATTCTCCCCGCAAAACCTGCTTCTTCGGTGAGACTTAAAATAGACATTCCTCATTCATGTAAAGCGGAGATTCCTACTATGGGTTCCCCTTCAGCTCAGTCAATAGGTGTGTGCCATATGGGTATATCCTCCAGAACTACTGGGCTGAAAGAATGCTGGTTAAAGCGAAACTAATTACCCCACATCTTGTGTCTGTCTCCCCCATTTCAATTACAACCTTGCTCATGGTTGAGAATACCCCTGAGGCCGACTCTGAGGGGGTTACGATAATTTTGGGTACTACTTGTTGGGAGCTCCCGCGGAAGTGGAGGTCCCTGATCACCTAAACGATGGAGGAGCCAATGAAGCCACCATACCTGAGGATGCTTATCTCAGCTAAGTTCTAGGGGAGCCAATCATTATCAATACTGCCAGTGATGCAGATGAGGTGTTGTCCCGCATTATTCACCCTATCCAGCATGGCCATACCATGCAGTCCATCCAGGAAATTATCCCGAGACCACGTGCAAATTAACCTCCAATTTCCATCTTAAGGAGGTCTTAGCGCTATCGCCCACTTCTGGGGGATACTTATGAAGGTCAAAGTGGTTATCCAAAAGGTTTGGGTGATGGCTATCTTAGATACAGGCTCCCCAGTGAATGCAATCTCCTCCAAGTTGATGAAAAAGATCCAACTTGCACCTGACTTGGAGTACAACCAAAACTTTGGAACCGCTGGTCCTAACAACACCCATGCACTAGGTGCTTACTTGTTCCTTCCCATTCGTATTGGGAAGCTTATTCTATTGGCCCACGCAGTGGCTTTGGATATAACGATTATGAGATGCTTATAGGTACTCAGTTTATGATCGAGTATGAAGGCATCATCAATATGAAGCAAGGGTCCCTATCTTTAATGAACTATGAAGTTCCATTAGTCTTATCCAACGAAGAACTCATCAAGAATGACTACACCCGCCTAGTTGAACACCCCTCTTCCGCTTTGCCTTCACATTATGTCACCCCCGCGCACAACACTAATAAATTTTATGATTCAGTGTAGGCTAGCGATGATATTCCAATTTTTGCGGCAGATGAGGTGGTGATTAAGCCAGGTGAACAATGAGTGGTTGACACAAAAGTCACATCCCAAAACCCCTTTGATCATTTAAGTGAGGCTGACTTCAAAGGATAAGTTCAGTCTCCAAAAGTACAGCCTAGAAAAGAGAAGTCTACCTCTAATCCCATAGAGGCAGCCATTTCTCATCCCGAGGCTCAAGAGAATCGCTCTTCCAAGGATGCTACCCCTTGCAAACCTCAGTCTAAACCTTTGCGCACTGAGGATGAAAAATTATATGCTGGAAAGTCTAGACAAGCAAAAACAGTGACTAAAAAGGGTCAAGCTGCAAATGAGCTCTGAGCTCCTCTACCTTCTTACCAAGTGTCAGATAGGGTTTTATATTACCACAATCGAAATACTCCCCAAAGTGGCAAACTTGGATCCAACTGGGAGGAGCCAGTTACAATCATGCATAAGAGAGGAAATGAGTACTCTATAAAGTCTTTGGCTAGAACTTTCTCTCTCGCTGCAATCACTTTTGCAACTTATTCAATTCAAGTCTGATTCTAGTTTGATAATCTCACAGAGGAGATTAGTCTGCGCCCATGTCAGGGAGCAGTTGTGCAAGCAAGGTAAGAGGAGTAGGTGGTAGGCCCGCAGCCTCAAACGTTCAAAAACGCCCTGGAGAAACCGGTGGAATAGAAAAAAACTGGTGGTCACTATTTCCCCAGAAATTCTCGCTTGGAAAGCGCGATGCAACCAGTACATCAACACGCCACACTCCAAACTCTCTTGTTGGTGGAATACAGAGTCTGTGTTTCTGGACATCCAACAAACAGCTTTATAGGAAAAATTTTATGGGGATGTGCACACTTTTTTCCTGACCGCGGTGTACATCGCACCTCACTCCATGTCATGTGGTTGGCTGGACCTCGGTTTCAAAAACAAGGAGGCAGCAGATGAAGCTGCTGTGGTGCGCATAGTGATCGACCTCCCTGAAGGGCAATGGGTTGTCAAAACCAAACGCACCAGATGGACAAAATCCAACCAAATTTTCCTCACGTTTGACTTTTTGCCTACTACAGTCAAACGTGCCATTTTGGAGCAGCACCTGAAAGATGGTCTCACTGTATATGGCAAAATACAATATTTTGAGATGCAATGCTTTATGCTGATGCCACACCTGTGCACCAGCAAAGCCATTGCAGTTCTGGCCCCAACTGAGGAGATCGCAAAGGACCTAACCCAGATCCTGCACTCCACATATATCAATATTGAAGGACATACCACCCATCCTTTCCAGGTAACCGTGGACAGCGCACTCCCCATCTGCACCCACTGTGACACGTTCGGCCATAAGGCACATGCATGCCCCACCAAGGAAGGCATCACATTCCAAGAGCACCCCTCAGTGGCTATGGCCAGCGGAGAGGCGCACTATGAACTAACCACAAGCACCAAAGAGGCTTTCCCGTGGGGAGCACAAGGCTGCTACCTAATGGTAAAACCTATCTCCCCTCAAGAGCAGAAGAAGGCCAAACAGGCCCACAGGGCCACGGCCAAGGAGCTGGCCAAAGTCACCTCCACTATCCCACACTCCCAACACCAGGAGGACATTAAAACCTTTGTGGCGGAAGCAACTCGGGAATCCATCAACTAATCAGATTGGGAAGCCCTAGCCAATTGGGCCATCCAATCTGAGGATCCGATGGGTGACTCAATCTCACACAACCTTTGCAACCAATCTCCAGTTGAAACTGACTTGGTTTCTAACCTACCTGAAAAATTTTTTTTGACCTGAATGTTGATGCACCAAACTCATCCGCACTGCAAAAAATTCTCTCTACATTGGGGAAACAAAAAGTAAAGGCAAAAGCCAATGTGAACCTTTCTGCTAAAATTAACAAAACCACCGATAGCATTGCTGAAAACACCCGCGCTGCTGTGAAGGCCCATGGGGATCTAGAGGAGGCTAGTAGTCCTGGGTGCCCACCCCTTCACACCTAAAGTGCGATGGGGTAAACCTTCACTTTAGGGACGTTGAATATCGCTGGACTCATGGATTCTCGTCCCAGGCTAGGAAACTGAGTTTTTACAAAAAAATTTACCCTGGATATCCTGGCCATCCAGGATTTCCACTGTCCATGAGGTTCCGAGGATGCTTGGAAAACTATGCTCCTCCCTTCCCTATCCTTGTGGTCAGTGCACTGTGGGGTGCTAGTTTAGAAAACAACTTTTTTAAATTTTTATCATCAGAATCCTTCCTCAATGACTGAGTCTTCATTGTCACTTTCTCATGGGCTGACATGGTGCACACTATAGTCAACATCTATGCCCCAACCTGTGCATGAGAGCGTCAGGAATTTTTCTTATTGGTCAAATCCCTCCCGTTACCCCCAGACCCTTTCATAGTTGGTGACATAAACTGTTGGCTAAACACACCCATGGACCGTTGGCCTTCCTCCTCCCATGCCCCCAGGGTCACATAGAACTTCGCGTTCTAAAGGCCACCCTTGGGTTAATAGATGCACTGCCACAGCAAGCCCCGCTGCTTGAAAACATGATGCGCCCCCACGTCCACAATGGCCAATTAAGGTCCATGACCTGCATTGACCTTATCCTCACGCCGGCGAAATTTCAATCTCACATTTCCTACTTCCAAACAACAAAAATTGAATTCTCCGACCACCGGCTGGTCTCAAGAAACTACCACTTACCTGTCACAGTGGCTAAGGCCCCACATTGGTGCAAACTCCACCCTCCCGACTTGCATCGCCAGGATTTTCCATTTGGGTGGAATCAGCAACTTTGGCAAAGAGTTTGTTACACCATTTTGCGTGGACCCAATTTCCACATGGTCAGCCTTCAAAAAGGATGACATCCGCCACTCTCGCCACCTCTCCTCCTGACACTCATGAGCCACATCAGCTGTCATTTTGCACGCTCTGGCAGAGTTGGCACACCTGGAGTCCAACATCCCAGCCACAGGCTACAGCCCTGCATGGGGCTGGAAGTGGGCTGAGGCAGCTGCCCACCTCAACGCGCTCAAAAGGCAACACAAACATCAGGTTTGTGTTCAGTACAGTGCCAAATGCATTACAGAGGATGACAAGTGCACCGCATATTTTTATAAAAAATTCTTCGCACCACACCAGAGCGTAGCCTGCACACAGGTGTGGAGATCGGATGATTCCGTCATGGATACGCCAGCTGAAGTGGCAATGAAATACAAAAGTATTACTCTGAGTTATACCGATCTGATCCAATTCTGCCAGCTGAAGTGGCAAAATTTTTTGACCAAACCCACTTCTTCACCGTTTCCAAATACCCAGAATTAATGAATTTGATTACTCCAAATGAACTCTGGGACAGCCATCCGCAGTGCACCAAATCGGAAATGCCCAGGCCCAGATGGCATTCTATATAAATTCTACAAAAATTACTTCAAAATATATATCCCCACTTCTGCTTGCCTCTATTAACCAGAGCATTCTGGAAACGCGCCTCCTACCAGGAGGAATTGGCCTTCTCCATCACACTCTTCAAGAAAGGGGACAAGCTAGACTTAGCCAACTGGAGCCCCATTTCTTTAACTAACACGGATACAAAAAATTTTAACTAAAATCATGGCTAATCGTTTAGGGATTGTAGCATCTGCCACCATCTCCCCAGAACAATTCGGTTTCATACCCAGAAGGTCGATTTGGGACAACGTGCACTCTGTGGCTAACGCATGCCAGTCCACAGCCTCTGAGGCACTTGTATTCTTGGACCAACATAAGGCCTATGATAGAGTAAACTGGGAATACCTCAGGGCCTGCCTCCATCAATTCCGCTTACCCCTCGCTTCATCAACTGGGTAATGCTGCTCACGGAATCTGCAACAATGGCAGTGCGTGGCCCTGGCTTCCTAACGGAAGTAGTCCGCCCTCAAAGGGGCTTACGACAAGGGGACCCCCTTAGCCCACTCTTATACAACTTCAGCCTTGACCCACTACTTTGAAATGTGAATGCCCACCTCACTGGGGTCCATGTACCAGGCCAAGCCCCAGTCAAGATGATGGCATTTGCAGACGACTGTGTGGTTGGGGTGTCTAATGATATGATGCACGCGCGCTTGAAGCTCTAATCCAAGAGTATTCCTGGGTTAGTAATGCTGCACTGAACGCTTCCAAAACCAAAATCGTCCTCCTTGGTCGGTATCATAACTGCTGGGCCCCTGCAACCAGCGCCCAGCCTGGCCCATCTGCTCGCACACGTGCTCGCCCTCCCTGCTCACCCCACACCGCCCCACTAGTGCTCCCCTTCATGCCACGTCCTACCATAGGGCCGGTCCGCCATCTGGGAGTGTGGGTGGAGGCAGGCGGGTACGCATCAGCAGTAATGGAAAGTTGTATTCTAGACAACGTGATGAAGCGCATCGCCTCCCTCAAAGACCACCCTACTTCCCTTACTGGCAGGGTTGTTTTAGCTAACTCTATGCTCCTCTCCAAAGTCTGGTTTAGAGCCCAAGCCATCCCCTTCTCCCCAGGCTTTTTCAAATCCTTGTATGCCCTTCTGCAAGGATGGCTTTGGTCAGGCCACCCACCTCCAGTACGGCTAGAGGTCATGTTTGGCCCTCATCATCATAGTGGCATGGGCCTGCTTGACTTCAAAGCCTATGCTGCCAAGATCCTGGGCACCTGGATTGCGGCTGTCATCGCCCCTACGCTCCCCTCCCAACACTGGTCCCGCGTGGCCCACTCCAACTTCTCCCACGCCTTGGGCCTTAACAATCAATCGAACCCTCACTCCTTGATGAAATACCTGGCTTCCCACCCATTGGCCACAGGTCCTCACGTTACTAAAACCCACTACAAACAAATCCTCCTCCATGCGGAGCGCTGAGTGGAGAATTCATATTAGTGGACACACGGCCCAAAGAGGCCGCCCCTCTCCTCAGTTCACACAAGAGGTACAGGGGCTACCCATCCATGATGGCGTGATCCCCACACGGCCCCATGTCCTATCCAGGGTGGACTACCTGAACATGATGGACATCCCTTACTCCATTGAGACTCAGAAGACTATTTGGAAATACGCACACCATCCTCTGTTGCAGCCTCAAATCCATTCCCATGCGTGGCGCTGCCTGAGGTGGGTGTACCTTACGGCTGAGCGCTCTAACGCTATACACTCATCCTGCGTCATGATTGGACAGTATGGAACGCTGTTCCACCGCATGGAGAATTGTCCTACCTCTAAAGTGATATGGCGCGAAGTTCAACGTCTGCTTGGCCAGGATCAAACACATCCCTTCAGTCTGTCAAGAGATATGTTTGCTTTATCAATTGCCTCCCCCTTCCACCCTCCCTCCGTGCTCTGGTGGTTGAAACCGCCATGTGGACTATCCACACGATTGTCTTGGATGCCATCTCAGGCTCCACTCCCACCCTCCCAGAAGCTGTCCACAGATTCCGGTCTCATTTGGTGGACCACTTTCAGGCGTGGATGTTTGGATCTCTCACACCATGTTGCTGACAGCTGGTCTCCTCCTGGTTCCCAGTTTGGTTCATCAAATCAGACCCTTTCCTTACATGTGTTCAATTGTGGCTACGGCCCCTTCACACGTTCCCTCCCCCTCCTCATAGTGGCGTTCCCGCTGGTAACAAGAGATAGCATCGCTTCTCTGGGGTGCCTTCCTGTTACTAAGTTTTGTTTCTTTTGGGTCAAATTCAAAAGTTTCCATCCCATGGCAGCCTTCCTCGCAATAAATTCAAAATATAAAGTCTTTGGCTATAAGAATTATCATAATCTGGGTATATGGTCGCTTCTTGCAACCCTACACCCCTCTCAACATTATTGAGGGGGGCAATGTTGGATATTCTTATTCTCAACTTAAGCAAAAGAATGTTGGAGGTATTAGCGGTCCTGAATCTGCAACCATGATTGGCCCATCTCTTGTCTGATCATCAAATAATATTGTGGATATTGATGATATGAGTACCAATGGCGAAAAGACTTTGGCGAATTCTTGGTGGAATCCTAGCTATTGGAGAAATACGGTTTATCACAAAAATCAGCTTAAAAAGGTTATAACTAATAATAGGATTACTCTGACTTCTCAGCTGAATTTGGGGTGTTTGATACCACATGAGTCTGCCTACCACCGAGGTGAGAAGATTTTACCCATCGATGATTGGGTGCAAATTAACCAATTATTACCACTTAGATCTGAACCCTCCCAAGGTGAGAAGATTTTACTCATTGATGATTGGGTATGAATTATCCAATCATTACCACGCAAGTCTGACCACCGCTGAGGTGCAAAGATATTACTTGACAATGATAGGGTAAAATTTAATTAATCATTACCACATGAGTCTGGCCACCGCTAAGGTGAAAAGATTTTACTCGCTGGTGATTGGATACAATACATCAAATCATTACCACACGGGTCAGTTTTACCTCAAAATATTTCCCTTCGATCTGATAGGCCAAAAGCCTATATTTCTAATTTAGATAACTCATCTTTATATTCTTTTGCCTCAAATACCCATGGTCTCAAAATCTGAACTAGTTTAAATAGGAAAAACTAGTATCAAGAAAAGGACCTTTCCTGGTTGTGCTGTGCTTAAAACAATAAAAAACATAAAAATTTTAATAAAGCGTTATTTTATACTTTTATTAAAAAGTAAGATTCTCACTCTGAGAAATTATTTGTGGCATCCATCAGTGGTTCCCACAGTTCCAACACCAAATTATAGGACCTTCTGAACCTTTTTCTACTGTGAGTATTGATGTGGTAGGTCCTCTCCCTACAGCCACCTATGGACATCTATTTATTCTATTAGCTATCAATCATTTTTCTAAATGGATTGAAGCTATCTCAGTCTCCACGGTCACCGCCAAGGCTACAGCATCTTTCCTTTCTAAACAAGTTTTCACCAGGCATGACAGCCTGAAAGTCCTGTTATCGGATAATGGGACCAATTTCATATCTCAGATTATAGCTGAGCTTACCAAATTAATGGGTACCTACCAGTCGTTCACATCCCCATATAATCCTTCCGCTAATGGTGCCATCAAACAAGCCAACAGTACCCTCAGAGCCATTCTTCAAAAGATGGCTTCCAATGATCCTAGTAGGCGAAACCTTTACTTACCCAGTGCGATATTAGCTTATAGAGTTAGCTACCATTGTATTATTGGAATGTCTCCGTTTAAAGATTTATATGGTTGGGAACCTATCCTCCTTTCAAGTGTACAACCTATGCTTGAAGAGGCCACCCCGCAAACCACTGATTTAGCGATGAGGAGACTGGCTGACGAAATAACCTGATTACAAACATTAGCTAAAAGTTCTCTTGCTGCTACCACCTTGAAGAAAGGAACCTGAACCAACGCTAGTAGACCTATGTTACCAGAATATCAAGTCGAAGACCTTATACTCTTCTACCACCATTGGCTGGGAGGAAGAATTCATAAACTGGACCCCTTATGGGCTGGTCCTTACCGTATTATCTATTGTAGGGGTGTTGAATATTCCATTGCCTCTATTGATACTGGTTCTGTTATCAATAGAGTGCATAGTAGGTTTCTTTGCAAGTATGTGCCCCCTAGGCAAGATCTTGAGGGGGGCATTGTTGGAGATACAACTAGGACGACTGAAAATACTCTAGATTGAGTTTTAATATCTCAGTATAATAAGATGGAGAAATCTAAACCAAATATTTTGATTCTCAATTTGACTGAAGAAAGACTCTTCAGAGTTATTGACTTCCTAAATTTAATCAACCTATAAAACTCAGTAATTTGAGATGGCCAAGCAATTTGAAATGACTAATCATTTTGAAGGGGCTGGCCTTGATAATAAGGTCAACTGCATTTAACTAGATCTTTATTAGATATTATCATCACTAATATTATAATAATAATGATAATCAACAATATTGGGCCTCTGGTAGGAAAAAGTCTTACCTCAGGTGGATCAAGGAAATCCTTGCGAAGAACCACTACATTTCCCCTATTAATATCTCTAGTCTTTAATTAATAAAGTACATAAAACTAATCTCACATAGCTTAATTTTGGTCTATTTGCTTACAGGATTCTGTATTTACGATTAAAACCAACTATAGCAATAGAACTAATATCTTCATTGCAATTGTGTCAATCTTTGCTAGAGCCACAGAACTAATGATTTTGTAGCCTTTGTCGCGCCTGCTTATAGAATTTCTCACAAAATTCCAATACCAGGCGGTGTTCATGTTTGTGTCTTTTTGGCAGAATTGGCTCCCAATCCCCCTTTAGGGCGTTTTTTTCCCTTTGGTGCACCATTTTGGCCATTGCCAGATATGGCTTTCGCCCAGTTTAGTTGGGATTTGTTGAATTTACTCATCTCACCTGTGTGATTATCAAAAATTTTTGTTCAAATTGAATCTTAGTAACTGACTTTATCAATATGGGAAGGAAAAGCACGCTTTATTTAAATTTCTTAGTTACACAAGAAAAACTTTAAGTTACCATATATATTACCATATAGATGTAAAAAATTCTAGTGGTATACA
Organism: Massospora cicadina; assembly: GCA_022478985.1. NCBI lineage: Eukaryota > Fungi > Entomophthoromycota > Entomophthoromycetes > Entomophthorales > Entomophthoraceae > Massospora > Massospora cicadina. Next base: position 82,273 of record JAKSZP010017440.1, read on the forward strand.
GATACTTGATTTACTTATGTTTCTATCTTTTTTCATGAAGACTAAAAAACTCTTCGTTTAAATCCTTAAATTGTTGTTTTTTGGGGCCCCTTTATTTTTAATTGGTAGATCAAAGATTTTGGGAGCAGTACTCAACAGTTTTCATATTTGAGGGACTGGTTCCCCAGCGTCCCATATTCAGCTTCATGAATCAACCTATGACTACCTCCCCCATTTTCTTCCTGATAATCTCAGATTCTAGACCAGCTGCTCCCAGGTGGTGCTCCGGCAAACCCCACCCAGCGTTTTCCATTCAGTGGGAAAACGCCTCACACTGGTCCATACAGTCCCACCAAATCATTGGGTCAGTTCATTCCACCCAAGGATCTCGACATCCACCTTGCATGTGCCCAAGCAGTGCCTCGCAGCCCACTTGTTCTCCCCCGCTCCAAGCTGAATTTCAGCCTTCATGTCAAATATAGGAAATTGTTCTCATATGCTGAAAAAGCTACTATCGATATGGCCTAGGTGGTGATGTGGACAGCTGATTTTATAGATTTCTGCCCCTATAAGGGGTATTTGATCTAGGATTTACTTGCAAAGCTGAAGCTGGCACTGCGGCCACCGTGCCCCTGGTTTTCCAGGGAACCCCTATCCCAACAACGTGCACCTGGCTCCCCACAGACAACACTATGGTGGTTCAACTCAAAGGGTTGCCCACATATCTTCCCCCCATTGTGCTCCATCAGGAGTTGATTGAAGGCGTGGCTGCATATGGCTCCAACCCCATCCTTTAGTTTGTGGTCCCCAATGGGCCTCTTGCCTCTCTGGGAATTGGGCATTTGCCACAATTAGCCAGAATCTAACAAAATTTCTTTGTCAATTCCCCCCACACCATCATTCCATCTGCCCCTGTCCACCCATTCTTGGCCCGCGTCAAGGGCGGGCAGACCATTTGTCCATCCTGCTTCAAGTTAGATCACTTGAAGCGTAAATGCCCCTATCTTGCTGCTTCCACCGGACCTGCGTTGCCTCCATTTAGCCCCCAAATCGCCACACACCCCATTGCCTTTCTGGTATGGAGTACAATCCTTCCCCCTTCCCCCAAAGCCTGCAGCCACTGCAGCGCCTACAGCTGCCAATCAGGCCCCTCCTCAGCCCAGTGCCACATGCTATAACCAATCAGAAAAAGCTTGGACAACAGTTTGGTCCCACGCTATTCTTCAATCAACAGCCACGGTCCATTAATTCACCAATATTGATTTACTTTATGACTTGAAACCATTGTCCTCATTGATTAAAAATGCTGAAGTGGAAATTTTATTCTAGAATTGGAAGTCCACATTGAAGAATTTATCCAGGTACTGCACCCCATTCAGTTCCCTCAGAGTTTTTATGGCCCCCAGCTGGATGCCAATGTGTTCCGCCCTACACACCGACTCGCTGAAGCAGCAGCTGATCACCCAGATAATTCTGACATCTGCAAATGTGCTACAACATTGGTGTACTAAACATGGGTATCCCTTCTCCCATTATTGCCTAAGCCCTGTCCCCACAGGGCAAAAGTAACATCAGAAGCCTCCACAAACAAACAGCTACTGCCATCCAGAAAGTGTTTGTCGCTTTGCAGGACAAGCTAAAAGTCACCTGTGCCACCGCCACTTTGTGATCTTAGCTTTCTTCCATACGCCTACATGTGGAACAATGCTTATCCCAGTACCTAGGTGCGCTTTTTGCTGCAGGTAATTTACACGTACATCCAATCATCAGAGATCTCAACACAGATTTGCTAATCACCTCACACCATTGCTCTCCGCCTTAACCTGCTTTCTTTCCTATGAGGAGGACTCCAATGCTGAGGATGAGCCCTTAATCCCCCTTCCCCTTTCGCCATAATGATTGAGCAGCTCGTCACTTTCCCACCTGGAAAGTTGTAATCACTTTAGTTTGTGTTTTGCTCGCTCATTTTGGGCGGTCAATTCATTCTGTTTGGTTAGGTCTGCTTGTTCATTCTTTTTGCTCATTGAGCTTCAATAATGTCCATCCCTGTAGTTTGATGCCTTGAATAAAATAAATAAACTTAAATTTTTTTATTTTATTCAACAGAGGTAAGCCGACCAGGGGATGGACATTACCAAAACTCAAAACCTAAAAACAAATCCTCACTAAATAAAATGAATGAACTGAAGGGTGATTAGCCGAGCAGGTAAAACTGCTTCCACCCCTAGTGCAGGTTTTGAGTTTAAGCCTGTACTGGCTAGAAAACATTATCTGTGTGGTATATGTGTCCCAAGGTTGACCCACTTGAATAATTTATTTTTTAAAATCTATGAACCACTCAAAATGAGTGGACGACACACAAAACACAAATACAACCAACCAGGTGGGACAGAGGGAACTGCTAATCCCATCATGGTGGAAGGGGGTGGGGATCAGGGGGCTCATCCACATTCTCTACTTCATCCCAAAGCAGGGTATGGGCTATGGCGGAAAGCAGGGGCGTCAGGGCGTCAGCAGGATGTGGAGATAAATTTCTGATGATTGGGGTCTTTAGAATACAGCTGTTGCACATAAGAGTTCCGATGTATTTATCCAAAGCTGCTTCAGCTTTTGTGCATGCATTGGGTAGTTTTTAAACATGGCGATATCGGTGCAGGCAATATTTGATTTGGGATTCCGTGCTACCACCGCCACATGCTGGATGGCGTCATTGGTGGCTTTGTGAGCTTCTATCAACATATTTTTGATTCTTATTGGCTTTGGATGTAATAATGGGAGGAGAGATTCATCCTGCAAGCATTACTACTGATTTGGCAGCAGCTTTGCGGAGAGGACAACAATCTGGCTTATCTGTTTCTTCAACAACCAGCTGGTGGTTTCCATGGAACGTTTTAGCATTTTTCTGGGGGCATATAAATGAGGGGTTAGCTCACCATCATGGTCAATAAACATGAGCTGCTGGATTTGAATATTGCAGTATTTAATTATATTCCTGGACTCATCAATTTCAGCCAATAGATACCAAGAATTTTGGTTGGATTGAATTGGGGAGTCAGCATATTCCTGATGTTTGGTTGGATTGTTGGAGGATGCATAATCAAACTGGGGTCTAATCCTGTGCTTGTTTGGATGGAGCGTTTGTGTCACTGGGGCGAGGAGGAGGCTGATTGGTGGCCGTTGGAGCAACTGTAGCAACAGGCTTTGGGGGAGGGGGAGGTAAGATCGTATCCCATACTGAAGCTGGCGTGAGGTAGGTGGCATATTGTAAGCTGGCGGACGAAAAATCAGAGCTGTTGGAAGCAGCTAGAGATGAGCACTTGCGTTTTGAGTGGTTTAACTTGAAACAGGACGGACATATCGTCCGTTCACCATCAAAGCGGGCCCAGAACAGATGGTCAGGGGAAGAAGGGATGATAGCATGAGGGAAATCAACGAGGCAATTTTTTGATTCAGAGCTAATTGTGGCATATGCCTGAGGCCCAGCGAGGCTTGTGGCCACATTGGGGACCACAAATTTCAAGATGAGGTTGGAGCCATAGGCTGCCAAACCTTCCCTCAGCTCCTTGTGGAGCACCTCAGGGGGAGGTGGGTGGGCAAGCCAGAAAACTGATCCACCAAAGTGGTATCCTCTGGGAGCTGGGTTCAAATTGTGGGGAGAAGGGTACCCTAAAAACCAGGGGCACAGTTGCCGCAGTGGCAGCATCAGCTTCACAGGTTAAGCTGAGATTAAAATGCCCCTTATAAGGGCAGAAGTCAATAAACTGGCAGGATGCATCACCGCCTGAGCCATTTTGATAATGGTTAGGTCAAGGTAGGGGAAATGTTTCCCATAGTCGGCTCTAAGGCTGAAACACATGTTTCTCCAGGGGAGCACCAGGGGGCAATGGCTCACCACTTGGGTTTGAGCAATGTGGGCGTTGAGATCCTTGGGAGGAACAAATCATCCCAGGGGTTTGGTATGACTGAAAGAGCCAGTCTGAGCGCGTTTTTCTTCCAGATGAAAATGGCGGGGGAGGTTTCGCCACTTCCCCACACTGGGGCAGCTGGCGGGGAATCTGAGTATATCAGAGCAAGACTATGGCAGGCGATCAAGACTTACTTTTACAATATAATTTGCTCAGAAAGTTATGCCAAGCGGAAAGAGATTTTGTATCCTTGAATTGTTAATATGCATAAATTTTGTTAATGAGGCTTCATAACCTTCTCATAATGTTGAGATGAGCTGTTTATTTCAATTCAAAAAGCATATATAGAGCTCACAGCAGAGCTTTGGCTCTAGATTGCTTAAGATTTTACTATGATAAGTAATATCAATAACCTTATATGGTATACGTTCTTAGTATAGCTAGCTGCCTTAGCAAACTAATTCTGTAAAATCATAGCCTATTGATCACACAAGATGGTTTTTTTCAATAAGAGGTTTTCTTACTTTTCTTTCTCGTTGCAAACACTTTTGCAACCCATTCAATTCAAGACTAAATCTAGTTTGATAATCTCATAGAGGGGATTGGTCTGCGCCCATGTCTGGGATCAGTTGGGCAAGCAAGGCAAGAGGAGCAGGCGGAAGGCCCGCGGCCTCTAACGTTTGAAAACGCCCTGGAGAATCCGGTGGAATAGAAAAAAATCTAAAAAAACTGGCGGTCACAATTTCCCCAGAGATACTCGCGTGGCAAGCACGATGCAACCAGTACATCAACACGCCACATTCCCAGCCACTTTCGTTGGTGGAATTTGGAGTCCATGTGTATCTGGACATCCAAAAAACGGCCCTATGGGAAAAATTTTTTGAAGATGTACACAAAATTTTCCCAACCGCGGTGTACGTTGCACCTCACTCCATGTCACGCAGTAGGCTGGACCTAGGTTTCAAAAGCAAAATAGCAGCAGATGAGGCTGCAGCGGTGCGCATAGTGGTCGACCTCCCCAAAGGGCAATGGGTCGTCAAAACCAAACACACCAGATGGACAAAATCAATCAAATTTTCCTCACGTTTGACTTTTTGCCTACTATGGTAAAATGTGACATTTTAAAGCAACACCTGAAAGGTGGTCTCGCCATATACAGCAAAATACAATCTTTCAAAGTGCAATGTTTAATGCTGATGCCACACCTGTGCACTGGCAAAGCCATCGCAGTTCTGACCCCAACTGAGGAGATTGCAAAGGACCTAACCCAGATCCTGCACTCCACCTTTATTGACATTGCAGGGCACACCACCCACCCATTCCAGGTAACCGTGGACAGCGCGCCCCCATTTGCACCCACTGTGACGCGTTTGGCCATAAGGCACACGCATGCCCCATCAAAGAGGGCGTCACATTCCAAGAGCACCCCTCGGCGGCCATGGCCAGCGGAGAGGCGCACTATGAACCAACCGCAAGCACCAAGGAGGCTTTCCCGTGGGGAGCACAAGGCTGCTACCTATTGGTAAAGCCTATCTCCCCGCAGGAGCGGAAGAAAGCCAAGCAGGCCTGTAGGACCGCGGCCAAGGAAGCGGCCAAGGTCACAACCACCATCCCATACTCACAACGCCAGGAGGACATGGAGACCTTCGCGGCGGAAGCAACTTGGGAATCCATCACCCAATCAGATTGGGAGGCCCATGCCGAATGGGCCACTCAATCTGAGGATCTGATGGGAGATTCGATCTCACCCAATCGCTGCACCCAAGCCCCAGTTGAAACTGACTTGGGACCTATCCCAACTAAAAAATTTTTTTTGCCCCACTCGACAGTGCACCAAACTTATCCGCACCGCAAAAAATTCGTCCGACGTTGGGAAAACAAAAAGCGAAGGCCAAAGCCAATGCGACTCTTTCCGCAAAAATTAACAAAAACCCCAATAGTTTTGCTGCTAATACCCGCGCTGCTGTGAAAGCCCGTGGGGACCTGGAAGAGGCTGGTGGGCCAGGGGGCCCACCCCTCACACCTAAGGTGCGATGGGGGAAACCTTCACTCTAGGGATGCTGAATATTGCTGGACTCAAGACCTCCCCGTCCTGGGCTAGGAAACTGAGATTTTACAAAACAATTTACCCGTGGATATCCTGGCTATCCAGGAAACCCACTGTCCACGAGGTTCCAAAGAAGCTTGGAAAACAATGCTCCTACCATCCCTATCCTTTTGGTCGAAGCACTGTGGGGTGCTAATTCAGAAAAACAATTTTTTCAAATTTACATCTTCAGAAACATTCCTAAATGACCGAGTGCTCGTTGTCACCTTCTCATGGGCTGATGTTGCACACACAATCGTTAAAATTTATGCCCCAAACGGTGCATAAGAGCGTGGGAATTTTTCTCATCGGTCAAATCCCTCTTGCTACCCCCAATTCTTTCCTAATTGGTGATATGAACTGTTGGCTAACCTCACCAACGGACCGGTGGCTGCCCTCACCCCACGCCCCACAGGGCCACGTAGAACTACGCGTTCTAAAAGCCACCCTTGGGTTAATGGATGCGCTGCTGCGACATGCCCCACTGCTCGAAAACATCACGTGTCCCCACATCCACAATGGCCAATTAAGGTCCATGACCCGCATCAACCTTATTATAGCACCGGCGAAATTCCAACCCCACATCTCCCACTTCAAAACAACGAAAATGGAATTCTCCAACCTTAGACTGGTCTCAACAACATACCACTTACCTGTCACAGTTGCAAAGGCCCCACATTGGTGCAAAATCCGCCCCCCAGAGCTCGCGTCGCCAAGATTTTCCACGTGGATGGAAGAGGCAACTTTGGCAAAATCATTTGTTGCACCGTTTTGTGCGGACCCCATTTCCACATGGGCAACTTTCAAAGAAGACACCATCCGCCACTATCGCCATCTCTCATCCAGATGCTCATGAGCCACATTGGCAGTTATATCGCACGTGCTGGCAGAATTGGCCCACTTGGAGTCCAACATTCCAGCCTCAGGATATAGCCCTGTATGGGGCCAGAAGTGGGCGGAGGCAGCAGCCCAACTAAACGCACTTGAAAGGCAACACAAACATTGGGTTTGTGTCCAATACAGGGCCACACGCATCACTAAAGGCGACAAGTGCACCGCATACTTCTTTAAAAAAAATTTGCACCATGCCAGAGCGTGGCCTGCACACAGGTGCGAAGATCAGATAATTCTATTGTGGACACACTGGCTGAAGTGGCAATCAAAATGCAAAGATATTACTCTGAGTTATACTGAGCTGAACCAATTCAGCCGGCTGAAATGGCAGAATTTCTCGACAGAGCTCATATCTGCACCATTTTCTGATACCCAGAAATAATGAATTTAATTACTCCGAACGAATTATGGACTACCATTCGCAGTGCGCCAAACCAAAAATGCTCAGGCCCAGATGGCATTCCATATGAGTTCTACAAAAATATTTCAAATATATATCCCCATTGCTGCTAGCCTCACTCAACCAAAGCCTGTTGGAAACGCGCCTCCTACCAGGAGGACATGAGGCCTTTACGGTCACACTCTTCAAGAAAGGGGATAGGCTAGACTTAGCCAACTGGCGCCCCATTTCTCTAACAAAAACAGACACCAAAATTTTAACAAAAATCATGGCTAACCGTTTAGGGACTGTAGCATCTGCCACCATCTCTCCAGAACAATTTGGTTTCATCCCCAGAAGGTCGATTTGGGATAACGTGCACTCTGTGGCTAATGTGTGTCAGTCCACAGTCTCTGGGGCACTTGTATTCTTGGACCAACAAAAGGCCTATGATAGAGTAAACTGGGAATACCTTAGGGCCTGACTCCAACAATTCCGCCTACCTCCCCGCTTCATTAACTGGGTGATGCTGCTCATGGAATCTGCAACAATGGCAGTGCGCGGCCCAGGTTTCCTAACGGAAGTAGTCCGTCCTCAAAGGGGCCTGCGACAAGGGGACCCCCTGAGCCCACTCTTATACAACTTCAGCCTTGACCCACTACTGCGAAATGTGAATGCCCAACTCACTGGGGTCCATGTGCCAGGCCAAACCCCAGTCAAGATGATGGCATTTGCAGATGATTGCGTGGTGGGGGTGTCTAATAACAAAGATGCACGCGCGCTTGAAGCCCTCATCCAGGAATATTCCTGGGTAAGCAACGCGGCACTGAACGCCTCCAAAACTGAAATCATCCTCCTTGGTCGGTCTCAGAACTGCTGGGCCCCAGCAAGTAGTTCCCAACCCGGCCCATCTGCTCGCCCACGTCCACGCCTTACTAACTCAAAATACACCGCTCCACTGGTGCTCCCCTTTGTGCCACGACCTACCATAGGACCAGTACGCCATCTGGGCGTGTGGTTGAAGGCAGGTGGATACGCGTCAGCAGTAATGGAGTGCCATATACTGGACAACGTGACGAAGCGAATCGCCTCTCTCAGAGCCCACCCTACTACCCTCACTGGCAGGGTTGTTCTTGCCAACTCTATGCTCCTATCCAAAGTCTGGTTCGGAGCCCACGCCATCCCCTTCTCCCCAAGCTTCTTCAAATCCCTGTATGCTTTTCTACAAGGTTGGCTTTGGTCAGGCCGCCCTCCACCAGTACGGCTAGAGGTCATGTTTGGCCCTCATCATCATGGTGGCATGGGCCTACTTGACTTCAAAGACCATGCTGCCAAGATCCTGGGCACCTGGATTGCGGCCGTCACTGCTCCTACACTCCCATCCCAACACTGGTCCCGCGCGGCCCGCTCTAACCCTCCCGAGCCTTGGGCCTCAACAATACATCAAACCCCCACTCCCTGATGAAATACCTCGCATCACACACATCAGCCACAGGTCCTCACGGGACCAAAACCCACTACAAACGAATCCTACTCTCCATGCGAAGCGCAGAGTGGAAAATTCATATTAGTGGACATACAACCCGAAGAGGCCGCCCCTCTCCTCAGTTCACACAAGAGGTACAGGGGCTACCCATCCATGATGGCGTGATCCCCATTCGACCCCAAGTCCTATCCAGGGTGGACTACCTGGACATGATGGACATCCCTTATTCCACTGAGACCCAAAAGACTATCTGGAAATACGCACACCATCCTCTGTTGCAGCCTCAAGTCCGCTCCCATGCGTGGCGCTGCCTGAGGCGGGTGTATCATACAGCTGAGCGCTCTAATGCTTTACACTCATCCTGTGTCATGTGTGGCCAGTATGGAACGCTGTTTCACCGCCTGGAGAAGTGCCCCACCTCTAAAGTAATATGGCGCGAAGTCCAACGTCTGCTAGGCCAGGATCAAACACATCCCTTCAGTCTGTCAAGAGATGTGTTTGCTTCATCAATGGCCTCCCCCCTCCCACCCTCCCTTCATGCTCTGGTGGTTGCAATCGCCATGTGGACTATCCACACGATTGTCTTGGATGCCATCGCTGGATCCATCCCCACCCTCCCTGAAGCTGTCCACAGATTCCGGTCTCATTTGGTGGATCATTTTCAAGCGTGGATGTTTGGATATCTCCCACCACGTCGCTGACAGCTGGTCTCCTCCTGGTTCCCAGTCTGGTTCATCAAATCAGACCCCTTCCTCCACACGTGCTCAATAGTGGCTACGCCCCCTACACACGTTCCCTCCCCCTTCCCATAAGTGGCTTTCCCGCTGGCAACAAGAGATAGCATCGCTTCTCTGGGGTGCCTCCCCTGGTACTAAGTTTTGTCTCGTCTGAGTCATATTCGGAAGTGTCCGTCCCATGGTCAGCCTTCCCCACAATAAATTTAAAATTTAAAGTAAGAGGTTTTCTTTGCCCTCCTTAATTCTGCCCAACTTATTTGGTACATTATAATTTCATGAAGTAATGCATTTAAATTGATTTATGATGTTTTTTAATTGCTCACTATAAGTTTTTTTAGCTTAAGTTTGTAGTTATTAGTGGTTAGCATATGTTCCATTATAGCTATCATCTTGTTTTGGATTTTTATACAGTCTATATTGGATACCAGGGTATCAGACATTTTAATAAATTTATTTGTCAAATGAGCCTTCCAAAATATTTAAAGGTTAGTCTACACAAAAAGGTTTTAGCAAACCCACAATTAACTTTAAGGATAAATTGAACGTTAGCAATGATCAAATTTATACTATAAATTTTCCTTAGGTCTGACTCAAGGTCTCATTTCTCCAAGAAAAAGATACTAATTAACTAAATTAACAGAACTTTGGAATGTAAAGTGACAACTCTAATGTATAGCTCATGAGGCTAAAAAATTAAATTTCATAATTTATTTTGAGGCATGCTGACTGGGGGATGGACATTACTAAAGCTCAAAGAGCAAAACCAAACAAACTAACTACACAAACAGAATTAAAATGACTGCTTAAAATGAATGTGTGAACCTAACAAACGAGACAACAACTACCAATGGGGGGGG
>JAKSZP010017441.1:0-92417 GCA_022478985.1 Massospora cicadina
GGAATGTCACCCACCATGCAGTTTGTTTAGCATACCTATTTAGTTCCATTTGCAGATAAACTCCCTTATATTTGAATCCAATCTTGAGGAGTTTTTTATGGTCCATTTTGCTTAGGGATCACAATATCAATATAGCCCAATTTGGTTACCCAGTGATGGTTGAAGTCCCCTCCTGCTAGTACCTTGTCAAGCTCCTGATAAATTGCCATTATCAGGTTGGACCACTCCTCCTCCTCTACCAGCTGCAGGTGGATTTGAATTGCATCCTTTATATATGACTTAGGCATTTGGTTGTCTGTGAAGCCTCCACTGATTAGTTGGTAGATATATTTGATATGGCTTCTGGCCCCATTCCATTTGTTATCATTGGTATGGGCTGCCACTGCTCTGTACAAATTGAATTTTGTGCTAGGCTTAGGTACTTCGTGGGGATTTTCCCCTTCATTATCCAGCTTACCAACTCATCGAGGCCAAATCCCTGATTGAGGAACACTTTGATCTGGTGTATTCTGAAATTGTGGTGATTAATGCTCCTAGCCATTTGCACTCCAATCTTAAGGTTTTGCCACTTGAGGGCATCCTTTGGCAAAAATCCCAGTTGGTACCATTTGAGGGCAGATTCCAGTCTTCATGTTGGATGCAGGTATTTATGGAGGGCCTCCAGTGTAATCAAACTATGCTGGCACCAGTCCCTTACCATAATGCAGTTCTACCCACCATCTGTGAAATTTATGCCATGATAGTTGGAACTCCCACCTCACACCACTGAAAGGCTTTGAAAGGGGCGGAACCTTCAACAGCATATGAGGCAGCTACCATCAATTCCAGGAAAGATTGTTTCAGTCCCATATGGTTTCAATTTAGATCTCACTTTATATTATTCTTGGCCCAGGTCTAGTGTTGTAACCCCTTTTATTGCTGTTGCCATCTGTGGTGAAATCTCATGTTCTATACATGGTTGGGATGACACTGGAGTGAACACCACTGCATCCCAGTCTGCAGCTTCAGCTAGTGTTGCTATGTCATTCCAGATTTTCCATTTCTAAAAGGGGAAAGGTTGGCCTCAGAGGGTTTTGTGAATTGGTTTCATGACTTCCGGATCTACCCATTCCTGAACTTGGTCAATACTGGCTCCTGCATAGAACCAGAAATTATTTCCAATGGGGCATACCCATTGGAAGACCAGTTAATGGCCTCTTCCAGTGACCAATCCTGGAAGAGTCTGCACTATACCATCTTCTCTTTTGTCCAGCCCACTCTCATCAGGTCAGTTGTGGTGATTGGTGGGATTCAGGTGTACAACCAGTGTAGAGCCTTGATGGCCTTGAACCTGGCCACAATTCACAGTAATGCCTCCTCAGGGGAGAATATGGTATTATACCATTCTAGCACAGTGTCAACTGGAATGGTATGTCAGGCCTATTCGAGGGCTGTTGGAATATTTGGAAACCATTTTGCATAATCAGATAATTCCATTGGAGTGAGTCCTGAGCTCCTGACAGCTTGGGCGAATCTCACTAATATTCTGGCCTTATTGTATTTCATCACATTTAGGAGGTTAATACCAACTGCTATCCAAGCCTTCACATCCACTGGCTTCAAATCTTCTTGAACTGAAGCTTCAATCACTTTATACTCCAAGGGGAAGTTTCATTCATTCAAGGGTTTCTTCAATCAGCTATGTGATGCCTTGAAGAGCATCACCATCTTGAGTAATATTTGGGTAGCAAGTTTTTATTTAGCTGCCCCAGCAGAAAAACTTGTGATCATGCCAAATGGCCACATTGGCTGGCATAATATTTTTGGAGATCCATTGTGTTGTCATTGAATATGGGAACTGCAGGGTCTCTCATTACTTGATTTTGTATAAAGACATGCTGCGGTAGGCTAACATGTCCTTCTGGATATAGTGTACTTTGATGGGGCCCTGGTTGCTGACTTGACTGCTGTTGGGATTTCAAACCCTTCCAGTAGTACTTTTACTTTTTTTGATGAACTTTCATAGGTATCCAATCCTTCAGATTCAGTTCCTGATCCTCCTTTATCTATGACAGTTTGCTCTGATTCACTTATCAACTATGGGCTGTTTTACCCCCACTGTCAACTTGGATTTGTCAGAGATTGCACCCAATAGTTTATCAGAGATTATCCCTGACAGTTTGCTCTGATTTGCTGATCAATTCTGAGCTGATTTTGCCCCCGCTGTTGACTTGGATTTGTCAGGGATTGCACCCAATGATTCATTGAGGATTATCCCTGACAGTTTGCTCAGCATGTCAGTTTGATCATAGTCAGAGGTCATTGTTCCCTCTGATTAGTCATTATTGGGATTGGTCCCTAACATATTTTTGAGTGATTGTTACAAGCATCATCAGATATTTTCTCTATCTTAGTTTCAAATATTTTTTGTTGTTGCCCAGATGAACTGGACCCTTGGCTTTCACTGTTCAAAGCATATTTGATTTCTGATCCAACTAAAATATCATTAGTATTTTTTGGTTTTTCTTAAAAAAATTTTCCCCTGCAAGGCCCAAGTCCCTTTATCTAATCGAGGTTCAGTGGGGATATTCCCAACACCACTGTTCTTGGCATTTCTTTGCACTCCCCAAGGGTAGTTAAATTATCTAGTTTTTGGTTAAAACTGATCATGAGGAGTCAGTTGCATTTGCCACACTTGTCACTGTGTTTCCTTGATCTTTGGTCAAGTTCAATCATTTTTTGGTCATTTATGTTACCGATTTGTTATCTGTCAAGCAACTATTAGTCAAACCTTTACCACTATTAGTCATGCAGAGGTCTTTGTCAGCAGGAAGTCGTTCAGATAGTACATCCATCTTGGCATACTTCATAATTATATTTATATTTGGTACAAGTAAGCCATCTATTTCTTTTATGCTTCACACAAATGAATGGAAAGAACTACTTATACTAGGTGGTATAGCCATGGTGTACTGCTCTATAGGTGCAGTACTTCACAGGCAAAAAGATGTTCTCTATGAGCTTGTACTAATCACTTTTAAATTTAAAATTGAGATTCACAAGAGAAGTGTTATAAGGATTTTTTAAAACTCCATACTCTATTTTAAAATAAATGTTAAGGGAAAGTAAGAGGGAAGGGCGGAATACAGGCGATTTGGCTGAGGGTAAAAAAACCAGAAGTTTAGGACGCTAGAGTTCTAGAACCTCTGACCATTGCTGATTAGTGATTGCCATCGCTAGCCACGATTCTAACATCAGTGGGCTTACAGGCCATTTGATTCTTAGTTGATTAATTGCCTTGTCACATAAAACGAGCAATCTGACAAGGAAAGCCAAATGTGCGGCTTTATAAAACCCGAGGATTACGTGTGAAAATTGAGATCTGACAGAGCTTATTAGAGATAATCCAAATGGTCTTCAATGCCAAACCTTTGTGGTGGGGGCGCTCATTGCTCAAACTCTTGGCAATGAGTGCACAGTGAATCACCTATACACAATAATGGTAGATGAAGGCTCGTAGTTGGATTGGAGCCATTCTCAAGGTTTTAATGAAGAAAAGATCCTGCAATGGATGTATTCCCATCAGCGATTGTTCACCTGATAGATGTGTCACATTGTGGGCCAGTATTTTTGAACATGGCGCATTCATAATAATGGTGGGTGATATCTGCTTCTGGTTCAGCGCATATGGGGCACTCCTTGTGTGGGTAATCCATCCTGCTGTTCTTGCCCAATTTGAATACGCAGTTTAGGATCTGCCAGGTCACCAACTGCTGTTTGGCCATTACCAAGCAGGAGTTCAGGCCCAAAATCAACTCCTTTGTTGGATAGTTGATGTCATGGTCTTTGGTAGCCCAGTTGTTTAGGATTTGTGGTTGAGTGGGTGGGTTGCACCCCAGTTTTAGGAGTGGATCTTCATATTCAATTAGCGTCAATTTATACCTTATTTTGAATGACTTGGTGGCATATTCATCAGCAATTTGGTTACGCTCCTCCCAGATCGTTGCAGAAATCATTGTGGAATTATGGGCTTGACATCCATTTGGATTTTTTCAGTGTCTTAAGACAATCACTTGAATGACCATCCACCCTGGCGCACAGCCTGACTGCATAGTTGCCAGTAGTGTGGAGTACCCTTTTGGGAGGTTATCTGCGGGTGGTGTGCCATCCATTCACATATCGAGCGGGGCGAGACCAGCTCTTGAAGACCTTGGGCTCTTGCCCAGTTCATGCCCCACGCTAGGGTCAGGCAATGCTGGTCGTCTGTGTCAGCTTAATGAACAACTTCTCTATATTCGCTGAATGTGAGATTTGAAGTCCAGGAGGCCCATGCCTCCTTCATTCTTTGGTTTTATCAGGGTTTCCAGAGCTATCAGTGCCACCTTCTCCTTGAACCACAGGAAGGTTCAGAGCATTGCCCTGATTTTCTTCTCTAGGTTCAGTCTCATTGGCAGCACATGAGTGACATACAACAACTTTGAGAAGATGAAACTGTTGATTGCCTTCACTTTCTCTTTAAGCATAGTCTGGCGTTCTTCCAGCATGCCATTTGGATCAATAAGCTTGACAACACCTCCTGTTTGGTTTCCAGTACCGTAGGTCCCTTATTGTTGAATAGTATCCTGAGGTATTGGATTGTCTAGGAGTTCATGATCAGCGTTGTGTCAGTTGACGGGCTGAAGTTCGGGTTGCCAATCCTCATTACTGAGGTTTTTGCCAAGTTGACTTTTGCAATCAAAGCTAACTGGTATAGGCCTAATAGTTCCTCAGTGCCCTGAATATCAGTCGGTGATCTTATGCCTACTACTGTGTCATTGGCAAATGCCAGCATTTTCAATGGCATCTGATTAGGGTGGACTAAGCCCTGGAGTTTTGCATCCACTGCCACCAGCAAAATGTTGGCTGCAAATTTAAACAGTATCAGTGACATAGGGTCGCCTTGTCAGAGACCCTGCCTGACCAGAGTTTAGTTGGTTACACCATCTGTGACAATCACCTTCATTACCAGGCCCAAGTACAGTGTTGTTATCCATGCTCAAAAAGAGTCGGGGATACTGACCACCTTTAACGCCTTGTGTAGTAATGACAATGCTACTTGGTCATATGCCTTTTCCAAGTTGAGGAACATAAGATACCCCTGCTTAATTCCCCTCACATCCTGGAGTATGCTTTGGACTGGAACAATGCTGTCCCATATACTCTAGTCTTTGACAAATCTATTCTGGGCCTTATGGAGCGTGCGCGGTGCTGTTGTCATCAGCTGATTAGATAGTATGCGTGTGAGCATATAATCAGCGTTTGATAGTGCAATTGGGCGCCAGTTCTGAAGTTGGCATCAGAGTCCCTTTTTGTGAAAGATTACAATTCAGGTCTCTTAGCCCCCCAGAATTTGCTGGCTATTTTGTAAACAGTGGTTAAAGAGGGCTTTAAGCTCTGGCGTGATGCAGTCACGGAATGCACTGTATATTTCTGCACACATATTGTTGGGGCCTGGTACTTTCATCCTTGGTGACTCCTTTAGCACCATCTTAACTTCATCAATAGAGATTTTGGCAGATAATTTGGTAACAACTTCTGGCGTAAAACCCCCCAGTGCTGGGTTGGCCAAGTCAATTAGGGTATTTGTTGCCAATTTGCTTGTTTCTCATTGTCATAAAAGTTCACCGTAGAATTGCTTGACCTCACACTTGATTGTTTCTGGGTCTGTTGATACTTCCCCTTCTGCTGTCTCCACTTCCTATACCCTAGCCTAAGTTCAGATTTCCTTAAGGTGCTTCAAGCCCTCTTTGGTCATTGTCCACACTAGGCTCTGATATTGGTAAGTCACATTGGTCCATTGCTCTGAGTCTCGCTTCTTCATTAAGGCCCAATACTTTTTGTGCATTGTTTAGTACTCGCTCCACCAATCTTTGCTGTCCTGCTGGGTGAGCCTCAGCCTTTCTAACTTAAACTTCATCTGTTTTGCGGCAGCAGTTCGCTTGTAGGAGGTCACTTTTTTGAACTTTATGCTATCACGCTTCAGTTTCACTTTGATCCAAGTCCATCATTATAGCGGGCCCAACTCCAGGCAGCTATCCAGATATGCAACCAGTAGATCCAGTCCAGTGTTAATCTTTCAGCACCATTCCTCATCCCTCAGCATGGCTGGTGCCAGCTGCCTTTCGCGATTCCTCAGAGGTTCATCAAGGTCAATATCCACGCAGATGACCATGTGGTCACTTTTGGCGTTTATGCTGACCTTGCTGTTGGATGTCATCGGCTTAAGATCTGATGACACTAGGATGTAATCTATGCATGATCTGGACTGTGGAGATCTGGCGGAGTCATATGATCATTGCATTAAGTTGGCTGGGTCATTGTCCTCTTTGTCAATCATTAGGCACATCCCTAATTTGACAAAGTAATCCAGCATCTCCTTGGCCTTTCTGTTGGGAGGTTCTCTCATTGGGAATGTATCCCAGCTCGCATTTGTCCAACAATTCAGGGCTCCTGCTATTATGGTCATCACTTCAGATGGCATTTCTGCTAAATATTCCCAAAAAATACATTTTTTGTGAAGCTTTGGTGGAGCATAGACTGCCACTGCTCGTATGCTCTTGCCAGTTTCTCTGTTTGTAGACATTGCTATCAAGATCCTTCCAGCGTGAGTTTCCTCCAAGAATTCCAGGTCTATTTTTGTGTCCATTGTGATGATCACCACATGATCTGTCCAGAGGGCTTGGTAGCCTATTCGGTGGGACCACAGGTGGTTTGTCACATTGCTGTTTGAGCTTGGCACCATTTCCTTTTGGTTACCAGTTTGCATTTCTGAAATAAAAATTAATTTGATATTATTATTAGTTTTTAAATGGTGCATCTTCCTCCTCCTCGTTTGTATGCTTACCATCCCCCAAGCATTTGTGGTCACAATCCTCATTTCCGGCTGCCTGACCCATGGGTATGAGGATTAGCATTATCTGGGTTATGGATCTAGTCACGTACTGAGGTCTGTTTATTAGGTGAAGATGGCCTCTATGATTGGCGGGGATTTTACTTGGCTTTTGGGGTCAGTTGGTTAGGACTGGGATTTATTCCTGGGCATTCTGTGCACTGGGAATTTGGTTGCCATCCCCATCTCCATATCAATGGACAATGGGGATAGTTTTTGATTGGGTCCAGGTGCCCCTTGTCCCCTACTGGCAGAGCGGTGGATTCCCCTCCTCCATCATTCAGATTCTCTCCCCTCTGTTCAATTTGTCAGCTGCACTCAAATTTTTAGTCAGTGATCATATGGCCAACTTTGCCAATTTTGCCACATCTACTGTTTTATTTACAGTCTCCTCAGGTTTGTTTTCTGATGACTTCTGATTCAATTTAGTATTTTCTTTCAGCTTGTTGGGCTTCAATTTTGATTTATTGGCATCCTGCATCTGTCCCTTCATGGGGGATTTCTTTGTGTTCGCCTTTTGCCATCTTTCCTCCTCACGTGTGACAGTTGAGGTCTATCCTCAGCATCACATTGCCCTGATCTTTGGTAAGACAGGGCAGGCTGTGTCTGGATGTATGGAGGAGGAGGGGGCGTTGGTCCTGGCAAGGACGCCTAAGGGGCAGGAGCTTGAAGGAGGCCAAGGAGCAAGATGGGTGTCCAAGTCAAGGAAAAATGGGAATCGAGTAACATGGGTAGTTTTGAGATTCGATTTGGATTCAAATCAAGAATGGAATGGAATGGGTGCTTGGAAGTTTCGCGGTTCATTTGGGATTCGAAATGGAACTGGCGCAGAACTGTTGAGGATTGGAACTGGCATAGAACCATTGAGTGAGGATTCCGCGATCCTGGTGTAAGGTTTACACCAAGCATCAGTCAGATTAGCACCATAAGCTTGTGTTATATTTTATATTAGCTTTTAGCATGTGTATATAGGGAAGGAACTGGGAGCTGGAGGCTCCTCAGTTCTGTTTTCTATCAACCTGGCCCAATATTAAATAAAAGAACTTAAAATTCATATATTTATACTTTGAGTTTATTTTAAGGATATTGCCTAACTGCAGCCATGTTTGGCTTGAATTAACAAGAATTGGACTTTGAGAGTGAGCTGGGAGAGCTATTGCCTCCCTTTATACCTTGTCTTGGAGTCAAGGCATGTTGCTGGGGTTAAGTATACTTGCAACTGTCTTCCAGGGGTGCTTGTCCAATCTTGTAGCGCGCGCACAAGGAGAGTAGTATCAGGAGCCCTGTCAGCCCTATGGTCTGTAACATGGATTCTGTTGCCCAACTCATTTGTGGCTCATTGGAAGGAGCCAGTGCGTTACATCACGGATCATCCATTACACTTGAGATGGGTGTGGCTCTATTGGTTCGGGATCCATTCCTTTGTCTATTACATATGATTTAGGGTTTGGATTTATAAATGACTCGTCATCAGCTTCTGATTGCTTGGCTGCTTCTTGCCCCATGCTTCCCTATGTGCCAGGTCCAACTCTTGTTGTTGGCGTTTCATGTCTGCAACCTCTGTTAGGTTGCATGGGATCCATTCTCTGGCTTTTGGGTGGAGGAAAGTCTTGGTACCAACCTTGGTGACCCCCTGATGGGGTCATATTTGTACTTCTGAGTTGTTTTACCTTTTCAGTGATGGCATTGAGTCATTGTGGGCTGGTCTGGTAACAAAACTGGCACACTTGTTTGGCATCTTCTTGTTTGATGTATACTACCCTATTTAGGCCAGGCGGGTGGATAAATTGGGGCAAGTCTATTTTGTTCAGCTTCATCCAGGATGCCAGTTCATAAAGCACTTCCACTGTCCGAGGGTGGAGGTACTTTGCGATGTAGTTGCCACCAGCTTGCTGAAATTCTCATACTTCCCCATAGTATGATAATCCAGTCCAGATTGCTTTATGTACCCACTCCTGTTTGTGATCAGTCAGGAGGTTCTGGAAGGTTACCCACCTTGCTGTTTGGTTGGTGTATCTTGTCAGCTCCATTCACAGATAAATCCCATTGTATTTAATGCTGATTTTGAGGAGTTTCTTGTGGTCCAATTCACCTGGAATCGCTATATTGATATACCCTTGTTTAGGTACCCAGTGGTGATCAAAGTCTCCTCCTGCTAGGACTTCGTTGAGTTCCTGATAAATTGAAATTATCAGGTTGGACTATTCCTCCTCCACCACTAGCTGCAGATGGATTCAAATATCATCCTTTAGGTACTATTTCAGTGCCTGGTGGTCTATAAAGCCTCCACTGATTAACTGGTGGATGTATTCAATGTGGCTTTCTGCTCCATTCCAGGTATTGTCATTGGTATGCAATGCCGCTGTGATGTAGGACTTAGTTTTCACACTTGGTTTGAGCACATTGGTGGGGTCTTCCCCTTCAAAATCCAGCTTACCAATTCATCAAGGCTGAATCCCCAATTGAGAAACGCTTTGATTTGATGAATGCTGATACCTCGGTAACTGATACTTTTAGCTATTTGCACTCCAATCTTGAAGTTTTGCCACTCAAGGGCATCTGTCAGTGAGAAACCCAGTTGGTGCCACTTGAGGGCAGATTCTGGGCCACACGTTGGGTGTAGGTATTTTTGAAGGACCTCCAGCGGAACCAAACTATGCTAGCACCAGTCCCTTACCATGACACTATTCTAGCCCCCATCTGTATGTATTTATGCCATGGCTGCCAGAACTCCTGCCTCACTCCATTGGAATACTTCAGAGGGGGTGAAACTTTCAGTGGTGTATGAGGCAGCTAGCATCTGTTCTGGGAAGGATTGCTTTCTAATCCTAGATGGTTTCAATGTGGATCCCCACTTTGAGCCATTCTTGGCCTAGGTCTGGGGTCATGACCCCTTTTATCGCCATTGCCACCTGCAGTGAAATCTTGTGTTCCATCCATGGTTGGGCTGATTGAGGGGTGAACCCTGCTGCATCCCAGTCTGCAGCTTTGGTAATTGTTGCAACATCACACCATATTTTCCACTTTTCAATAGAGAAGGGTTGGCCTCTAAGGGTTTCATGAATCAGTTTTGTCACCCCCAGATCCACCCATTTGCACACTAGGTCCATACTGGCTCCCACTCAGAACCAGTATTTCATTTCCATCAGTGTGAATCCATTAGCAGACCAGTTAATGGCCTCTTCTGGCAGCCAATCCCAGAAAGGTCCCCACTTTACTGCTTTTTCCTTTATCCAGCCCACTTTTATAAGGTCTGATGCAGTGGCTGGTGGGATTTGGGTGTATGACCAGTGTAGGGCCTCAGTGGCTTTAAACCTGGCTGTGATCCATGGTAGCACCTCCTCTGGGGAGAATTTGGTATTATACCATTCCAGTGCCATGTCTACTGGAATGGTATGTCAGGCCCAGTTAAGGGCAGTCAAGACATTTGGGAATTATTTCACATATTTGACTAATTCTGTTGGGTTGAGGCCTGAGCTCCCAACAGCTTGAGTGGATTGTGCTATAATACCAACCTTGTTATACTCCATCACTTTTAAAGGTCAATGCCAGCATCCATCCAGTCCTTTGCATCTGCCAGTTTTAAAGCTTCACAAATTGTGGCCTCAATCACCTTGTTCTCTATGGATATTTTCATATATTCCAGGGCATCTTTGGTCTGAACCCATGATGCCTTGAAGAGTACTACCATGTTGATTGAGATTTGGGTATTGAGCCAGCCTTTGGCCATTCTGGCAGAAAACTTGTGGTCTTTCCAAGTAGCTGCAATGGCCAGTTTGATATTTTAGAGACCCATTGAGTTGCCATTGAGTACAGAAACTGGAATGCCTCCCATTATCTGATTTTATGGGCAGACATGCCATGACATGCTAACATATCTGTCTGAACTGGGGTATATTTCACCAGAGCCCTGGCTGCTAATTTGATCACTGTCAGGGTTTCAGCCCCTTCTGGTAGCAATTTTAGTTTTTTTGCCAACTTTTGTCAAGTATCTGATCCCTAAGATTTGGTCCCTGATATAGCTTCACCCCTATTGGGGTTGGTCCCCAATGGTTCATATTATTTTGGTGATTGATTTTGTGCTAATCTAGCTCCCTCCATCAACTTGAAATTGCTAGGGTTTATTTCTGATAGTCTATTTGGATTCAGCTGTCAATTCTTGGTTGAGATAGCCCCCACTGTCAACACAAATTTGTCAGGGATTGCACCTGATGGTACATCAGGGATCATGCCCAATGATTTGCTATTGCTGGATCAATTTTGGTCAGGGACCATTCTCCCCCCCAACTGGGCCTTGTCAGAACTGGTGCCTGACTTTTCCTTCACTCAAATACTCTGAGTGTATTTGGTAAGTTTCTCCATATCAGCAGAAAACTTTTTGTCATTGCCCTGTTAGTTTGGGCAGCTGATTTTTGTTGATCAAATCCAAGTCAGTTTCAGATCCAACCAATACTTTATCCAGATTTTTTATTTTTTTTTCCAAAAACATTGTTTTACCCTGTAAGGCCCCAATCCTCTCTACTGATTGAGGTTTGGTGGGGAATATCCCTGACACCACTGTTCTCAGCATCAGTTCTCACTCCCCAAGGGTAACTCCTGTCATCTGGTTGTCAGTGGATACCAATCCTAGGGAGTTGGTTCCATTATCTGCACTTGTCACAAGGGTTTTTTGTGACCATTTGACATATTCACACATTTTATCATCATTTGTGCTACCAAATCATTATTTAATGTACACAGGTTGTTCAGGCCTTCCCCATTATTAGTTGTACAGGGGCCTAGGCCAGCAGGAAGTCCATCAGATGGTATGTCTATCTTGGCATCCTTCATTATTATTTTATATTGGTGCAAGCAAGCTGTCTATTTCTATGTGCTTTGCACAGATAGGCAGATTGACTTCCCTACGCTTGGGTGGTTGGCTGTGGATCACTGCTCTATAGTTGCAGTACTAACTGGCAGGTGGATATTCTCTCTGTACTTGATCTTATTTCAAATTAAAAGTGATGTTTGCAAGAGAAAAAGTTCAATTGATAGATTAAGTATTATAAGAATTGGTCAGTATCTGACCAGTAATTTAGTATGTATATTAAAATGGACTGCAAGTGATGGATTTCTTTTGGGGGATTAGTATGCTATATTAGCTTTCTTGACAGTTAGAAGCTTATTTCATAATTTTCTTAACTACGGTTAACCATATAATTTATACACCGCAGTCTCTTTCCACCTTTAAAAGCATTACCAGGTACTGGTATCTCCTAAATAAACTATATACTACAGGGTTTAAAGGTAGCCCTCACGTGGTTTATTTGTTTGTCAGTTTGGTTAAGATTTTAATGTTTATTGTTCGATGCGTTAACTTCAGTCACTGTTTTACCATCTTGCCTTTTTAATATTTGACTTTTACTTTGAGTTTCACGGATGGCAAGCCATTACGTGAATCAAGATCGCGATCATCGCTCTTCGCGAAGTAGAGACCGGCCTTTGGAGGCTAGACGAGCTTCGGGTTGGTTTTTAAAGTCTTACTCCCCAATAAAAGCGGGAACTATCGATGGTCAAGGCAACTTTGTGAGTGATCAAGCGCTTCTTAAAGCTGAACGAGCAAGTTGTAAGTCATTTTTTCATTTTTTCTTTTAATTTTTCACAACCCTTATAAAATTTTAGTTTTGAATGCAGTTGTTTAGAGTGAAAGCTTTTAATCTATATAATTTTTCTATAGCTTAAATTAAGAGCGTTTTATTTTGCTAGTGAAGGATTGGTAGCTTTTACTCTATACCCATTTTTAGAGGAGTTTTTGTTCATTTAAGAGTAAGAACGGTATCATTTTTGATTTTCATGTTACGGTCTGCCCGGATTGTAAGCTTTTTGTTATTTGAGAAGAATTTTACTGCCGGTTTTCTTTCCATTATTGTTAAAGGTTTTATTTTTATATCGATTCTCCCTTATTACTTTTGTTTATTCTCTGTGGTATCTTAGTGTTTTTAAACTTTTTGTTAAACATTTCGAATTTATATTTAAATAAGCTTAATCAGTTGTTATAATACTATCAGAGCTTTATTTTAAAAATAAAGGCTTGTGTTTAGTTCAATGTGTTGGAATTTTGTTCTTCTCAATTTTATTTTATCGCAACAGAAACTTGTGTTTGAAAATCTGTCTTTTAATTGCTATTTGATGAATTTTTCTTTTGGATTGGAAATCTAGTTCTTAATATGTTTTTAATTGCTTTTTGTTCTAATTTGTTTATCTATTTAAAATTTCTTATATGTATTCTTTTAATTTTATAAACGTTGTTTCTCGTTTTAAAAAGTTTAAAAGTTGGATCTCATGCAGTTTTTTTGGAACGTGAAAAAGTAAAAAGACAATTAGGTTTTAAATTACCTCTTTGAAACGAGTTATAAGTTAGACAAAATCTTGTTTTTAGTTTTGAACTGTTTTTATATAAAGTTAACCCTTCTGAATCTATTGTAAACCAATCTTGATGTTATTTGTATTGAGTGCCTCAGTAATGCCTTTAACAACTATAAATTTTACCCCTTCACAGATGTCCCGCCAAGCGAATCCGAAGGAGTCACTCAGAATCCATTTGCTACACTCTTTATTTCCAGATTAAGCCCCTTTACCACTGAAAGTAACCCATATCTTTTGAGATTATGCAAACTTTTAAAAGAAACTTTAGAGGAAGAGTTTAGAAAGTACGGAAAGATTGTGCACGTTAAGATAATTCTGAAATTTAGGTATCCTATTTTCGGCTTCTAAGCTAAGCTTAAAGTGACGGGAGAATCTAGAAAATATGGGTTTGTAGAGTTTAGCTCCCGAAGCGATTGTCGCGCAGCCTATAGAGTAAGTGTTTAATTTTTTTATTTATATTCTAGAATTCCAAAAGGCTTATGATAGACGGGCAGTTTGTTTTGATTGATTATGAACGTTCTCGAGTTATGAAAAATTGGAAACCAAGGCGGCTAGGTAAAAACCAGCTAACTTATAACTGATGATTGTTTTAGGGGGAGGGTTGTCTGGATGCAAAGAGTCAGGACAATTAAGGTTTGGTGGGAAAGATCGGCCTTTTAAAATTCCATAGTAAGGAGAATAAGACGATTGCTAACTTCTCAGTCGTAATAGTGGGAGTAGAGTGCCCGATGACCAATTTAGGGAGGATTGTTGGAGATATGCTTAAAATATATTTTCACCTCTGTAACCTTAAATAACGGAGTCGCTCGGCCCAGTCATTTGTTAAAGCCTAAAATGATTACCTGTGTAAATCATCCTTTAACAATAAATTATGTATATGTTATCTATGATTTTTACGTGAGTTCTATAAGATAAAAATCAAGTTCGTTAACTATTTGCAATTTAAATTTCTAACTGAGCAGCTTCAAATAGAGTCTGCAATCACTTTCAACTATTATTATGCAATAACTCCTTTATTAATACTATATCGTAGCTGAGTATTATTATAAAACAACTTGAGGAGTTGGTTCTAATTATAATTAGTTAACCTTACGATGATTTTCCACATATATGCGTCCAAAAATGGGGTTTATGTAAATCTCAAAATGCATATATGCATCTAAGAAATAAGGGTTAAGTTATACATTTTTAGATTTACATAACCCTCGTTTTTTGGATGCATATATACGTTTTTAGATTTACATAATCCTGTTTTTTGGACGCATATATATGGAAAATCATTGAAAGGGTTAAGGGCCAAAAAATAAATGTTTTAATTGAAAATTAGTGAAAGGGCTAAGCAGACTAAATCCAAGCTAGCTTACAACACATGTAAAAGAGTGATATTTAGTTATTAGACTTGGCCAAAAGATAGTTAAAACTAAACCTTGTATTAGCTTACCATTAGTGCATGGGTTGTCAACTTTTTAGAATAATATAATTGACGAGTAGACTTGGTTTTTAGCAGTCAAATATGACTTCAGCTGCTATACTTTTAATTTGTTATAATAAAAAGAAATATTTTTGATGAAAGGATTATCCTATGTCAGCAATTACTTTGTATTGTGACTATATCAGAATTAGCTATATATTTGACAACCTATATGCATGATGAAATTTTGCCTTAAAACTTGATAGCCAAAAAGTAATTAGATACTAGAATTTAAGATCTTAACAAATCTTTAAGACTCATATCTAATAATAGTATTTTTACAATTGTCAGCTATGATATAGGTTATTCAAGGTATGCCAACCAGCAACTATGTATACTTATATATAGCCCCTTGTTAAGGGCATCCCTATCCCAAATTTTCTTCATGATTTTGGGGAGGATGCTATTAAAATCTGGGGCTTGGATGGTTGCTCACTTCTGGCCCTAGATTTTAACTGCACAGATCTAAAATTCTTGCATTGATTTGATTTAATTGATTAACTGGGGCAATAATAGTATGAAGATTATTAGAGTTAAATGCCCAAAAGCCACGTTGAGTGTATTGTATAACGCTAGACAGGTGCTTCTTCTCTTAATGATATTTTGATACTGATAGGGAACACTTTCCCTATTCACTTCTCACAGAGCCAGGTGGAGACTTTGATAACAACTTAAAGATATCTGATCCTTGCACTATTTTCTTAAAAGTAATGTTTGACCAACCAATGTTAAAAAACAACTAAGTTATCAGGTTTTTATCTGCTTTTATTATATAATTAGGGTGTTTTATAGTTAGAATTGGCACACAACTTTTTAGCTGTCTGCTGGGAATTATTTGTGCTCCTATATTGGTTTAGCCCTCAAGTGTTAGGTACCAATTTTGTTGGGTACCTTTGCCTTGAGTTTCTTAGACACTGTAATCCTCAGGTATTTGGTGACCAAAAAATTGGTATTAGAGACTTGAAACCAATTGTTTTGGCTGTTAATGATACTGCTCTCTTCCTCCAGTATTCAAATGCTTTGGTAGTCTTTGATGACTCTAATTCATTCTGCTCTAACCAATTCCCTATAAACAACTATCAGGTGTTGTTCCCATATCAAATTATTGCTTGATTTCAGCAGAGATGATTGCCAATGATAATCTCATCAGTTGTTGATCTCTAATATCATTAGAGATGATGCCTGATGATAATTCATTAGTCAGCAACCTCTAAAATCATTGGGGATGATGCCCAACAATAATCTCATTAGCCAGCTGTTGTTGCCAATCCTATTTGATTATAACTTAATTATCAGATTTGTTAATCTGTTAAAAGGTTGGATTATGTGGTCATCTGAAATTCCAATATATCTCACCTCTTGACCAGATTATCCAATGGAAGATCGAACCCTTGGAGATGAAGCTGCCTTAGCTTGAGTTCATATTTGGTTTTTCATATCTCTATGTCCTCAGCAGAGTGCAGTTCTGTCCAAACTCAATGCACATATACTCTGCTCAGTTTTGATGACTTCTTATCCTTGGTTGCTACCCGTTGCTGCTTCTTCTCAAGTGCAGTTCCAATGATATCATGCCATGCAATCCCATCTTCATATCCTTGCTAAAAGATCAACTGGTCCACCTGTACAAACCCCAGGATAAATCTTGTTATCACTTTGCCACCTGTACTAACCCCAGGATGGGTTTCCATGGCTCCATAATCAACCTGTATAAACTCCAGGATGGGTCTCATTGGCACCTTGCTATCTATACAAACCCCAGGATAGGTTTTATTGGCACCTTGCCACCTGTACAAACCCCAGGACAGGTTTTGACATCTCATTGATAGGGATTATTCTGGCAGATCTAGTTTCAGCCCATCTTGATCCTGCCAAACGCTCAGGACTTGTGCCTGTCACTTTCTTTTCCTTCCTCCATGCTTGGTAGGTGGGAATATCACTAGATGCATCACTTCTCAAAATAAATTTGGTTTTTAATATATTTTTTTTTTAATTTTTTATGCATCTTTTTATTATTTTTTATCTTTTTCGTATTTATGATTTTTTTCTTAAAACCAATACTTTAAGTATTTTATGTGGACTATTGACTATTTGACCATCTTCAATATTCCTGATTGTATAGGCATCATTTGCTGACTTTGTGATAAATTTGAACAGTCCCATCCATAGGGTGTCTGAATTATTTTTCATAAACCTATGGGTATCACAATAGGATACTCTATTGCCCACATAGTATTCTTTCAATGTAGGTTATTTCTGGTCATCCATTTCCTTCATGTTGATTCTTCTTTTCATTTTCATTTCAAATGCCCAAGATTGTAATTCAATCAGGATGTTGGCCAGTTGGGATATATATTGTTTGGCACTCATTCCTAAAGATGTCTCTGCTGCTGAATACAATATTTGTGGTAATTCAGCTTTCCATCTATAAAAAATTGAATGGCATTTTCTCAGTCATCAGTGCATTGCATAAACCTTGGGGCATTCTGGTCAGCTGGTATAGTCCTTGTGCGGTAATTATCATACATTTTTCCTGATCTTCTTTTGGCAAACCAATTTGCCAATAGCCTGAAATCAGGTCCATAGCAAAAAAGTATTTTGCCTCCCCCAGGTGATCAAGCGCATCATTGATTTGAGGCAGCAGATATGAGTTCAGTTTTAAATTATTTTTTCATTATTTGCCAACTTGAACATTGGTTAATTCTGCTGATAGATATGTAAATGATCCACTAAAAGCACATATTAATTTGCTAATTTAGGATCAACTGACTTCATCCACTATTCTCTGGATTAATTTCTGTTCATTTCTAATCTCATCTAACACCTCAGGACTTCTCACAGTGGACACAGTTGCAACCTGAGATGGTCCTGCCAATGACTTTATTCCATGTAGATATTTGGTGGAACAGGTTCTCTTGCAGTGCTAGATAGTTCCACATCTAGACTGCAAGGCTTTATCCAAAATTTTGGTCATTTTCATCCTCCTCTTGAGGAATCACAACATTCACAAATCGTCATGATTTCTTTTCCCAATTTTGGGTGGCAAATTGTCCCATTGCTCCATTTTTCCATTAGTGGCTAGTTGATTTATCCTTTCACTTGGATCCATTGGGATTTTTCCTCATTACAACTTAATTCTTATGAATAAAGCTTTTTCAATGCTCAATGGAAGTTCATCTTCTAATTCTACTATAGTTTGATTGTCCTCAGTTGGAATTTCATCATAAATTGATTGGGCGCATCAAAAGTTGCGCCCAACATCTTCAGATGGTCCACCATCTGTGAGGTCGTTATTTCAGTTAATGGTGCTGTTGCCATAATCTGATGCAATTTGCAGTAATGCTGAAGCA
The DNA here is from genome assembly GCA_022478985.1 of Massospora cicadina. Taxonomy (NCBI): domain Eukaryota; kingdom Fungi; phylum Entomophthoromycota; class Entomophthoromycetes; order Entomophthorales; family Entomophthoraceae; genus Massospora; species Massospora cicadina. The sequence continues at coordinate 18,131 of JAKSZP010017441.1, forward strand.
CCGCCTGCATGGCTATGCATGCATCAAAGTCATCTAGCACTTTTGCACCTGCCAAGATTTGGGCTTCTTGGTAAAATTGGTCGGCGAAACTAGCCAGGGTCTCATCTTTGCAGAATTGTATACTCAAGAACTCTTATTTGTGATTTGCCATCTGAGTAGGGTTTCCAAACTCTAATATAATGGCTGCTTTTGCTTCTGTGTATGACCAGTTGTCCCCATTAAGGTGGGGTAGCACCAGATTATGGCAATCAGTGCTAAGACAGTTCATTATAGGCACCGCTTTTTGATGGTCTGCATAGTCAAACATCGTCATTTCAAATAAGTGGAAAAATTCCAGAGCGTTATCCCGGTAAAAGGTGGGCAATTTTGGCATATTTAAAAATTCCTTGGTTGCTCCGCTCATAATAGATCCTGGCCCAGCTACTCGAGAACTATAGGAGTGGCTTTGGGAGTTATTTCTGACACACCAACAAATGGTTTGGGCATATTTTGGGGTGGAGAGGTCTTCCCAATTGGAGTTTTGCATGCCTTTTCTTTGGCCTCATTCACCTCAAATTGCTCACACTCTCATTTATGTTTTTCCAATTCCTCAATATGCTTTTTCATTTTTGCCATCTCCTCATGGAACTGCTGGATGCATTCTTGATCCACTTCCCATTTGGTTTTTTGAAATAAAATTTCTTTGCCAAGTTTGCCCTCTTTTCCACTTCAAAGAGGCGACTTTTCTACACAGGTCGTTATTCACCATTTCTAATTGTTCAAGAATCTCTTCTGCCTTGATCATACGCTCTTCTAAGGTACTAACATCGGCTTGAGATGCTGAGCTGAGCACATTTTGATTGACAGCTTGTAGTTCTTCCCAGAGCTTCCAAAGCTCTTCCTTATAAGACATCACTAAATTGGCTTTTGACAACTCAGCTACCCCCTGTAGTGAGCACCAGTGTTAAAATCTGGGGCTTGGATGATTGCTCACTTCTGGCCCTAGATTTCAACTGCACAGAAGTGTGGATTCTTGAGTTGATTTGAGTGAAATCGATTAACTGGGGTAATAATAGTATGAAGACTATTATTAGAGTTGAATGCCCAAAAGCCACATTGAGTGTATTGTCCAACGCTAGACAGGTGCTTCTTCATCTTGAATATGTTCTTGTACTGGTAGGAAACACTTTCTCTATTCCCTTCTTTCAGAGCCAGGTGGAGACTTTGATAGCAACTTAAAAATATATGATCCTTGCACTATTCTCTTAAGAGTAATGTTTAAACAACTAATATTAAAAAACAACTAAGTTATCAGGTTTTTATCTGCTTTTATTATGTAATTGGGGGTTTTTATAGTTATAATTAGAACATAACTTAATATCTGTCCGCTGGAAATTATTTGTGCTCCTATACTGGCTTGACCCTCAAGTGTTAGGCACCAAATTTTGTTGGGTACCATTGACTTGAGTTTCTTGGGCAGCGTAATCCTCAGGTGTTTGGTGACCAAACAATTGGTATTAGAGACTTGAAACCAATTGTTTTGGCCAATGATGGTACTACTCTCTTCCTCCTGATTTCAAATGCTTTGGTAGTCTTTGATGACTCCAATTCATTCTGCTATGAACAATTCCCTACAATTCAACTATCAGGTGTTGTTCCCATATCAGATTATTGCTTGATTTCATCAAGAATGATTGCCTACAATAATCACATCATTCAGCGACCTCTAATTTCATTGAGGATGATGCCCAACGATAATTAATTAGTTGGTGACCTCTAAAATCATTGGGGATGATGTCTGACAATAATCTCATCAGTTGGCTGTTGTTGCCAGTCCTATTTGATTATAGCTTAATTATCAAATTTATTAATCTGTTAAAAGGTTGGATTATGTGGCCATCTTAAATTCCAACCGATGTTAAATATGAAATTGAGGAGCTCACTTTTGGTGTTAGCTGCACTTGCATTGATGCAGAAAAAACTTTTTTACCCTGCTTATCCCAATACCTGCCAGTACATCAAGTCTTTCACTTGTGTGCCAGCTCTCATTACTTTTGCTGAGCATCAACTTTCTCAATATGTTATGGTGATGGACACCACTGGCCTCATAAATGAAGAAAACCCACAATTATACCTCCTTATGCCCCATGTTGCTGATGATCCCACCCCAATGCTCTATGCCATGGTCTGTCAGCTAAAGCGGGCACCAGACAAAAATTTCCCCAAAGCTTCCTCATCTTCTAATATGGCTTCCTAGGCTGTTAGCTGAGGTGCCATGTTATGAATTTTCTATATTTAATAATCCCTTTGTTTGGCCCATTATCAAATAAAGATGCGTTGTGGCTCCCCCTTTTAATCTAGCACCACTAGTGCTAAAAATTTATAGTTATATATAAGATATATATACAATTTTTAAAGGTATAAATTTGCATGTTTTTTTCAGGAGCCTAATTTTATTAAAGAGTTTTAATATTACTAAATTTATGATATTAAATAAAGAGCTACAACTAAGATAACTACGTAACTCAATAATTACAGTTTATTAGGTTTTGAATAGAAAATTGCTGTCTTTATTTAGTAAAACCAGTCTGGCATCTTAATATTGTAATTTACATGATTCAATTCTCACTATAGTTTCCTAGATTATCTTGTATTTTATAGTCTAAAACTCTATGTTGTTTATAAATTATATGTAACCTTTAAAGTTTGTGATAGATATATTTTATAATACTAAACTTAAATTAGCAAAGAGTATTAAACTTGATCTTACTGGATCATGAAAAAATTGTTTGGTATCAATAAATAATGTGAAACTATATTTTCTTATATCCACATAATATTCTTGATAAAACATGTAGCATGTTAAAAGTGTCAAATTGATAGCTAATGTAGAGAAGACTGCGTTTTCAGTCAGTTCTACAAGAAACCAAATAGGTTTTCTAAAAAAGTACTAATTTTATATAAAAAGTTTTTTCAGAGTGTTTAGGACAAATGTAGTAGTAAAAACAAACTATATCAATAGACCCCTATATCTAGAGGCTAAGCCTTGGGTCTTTACATCATAACCACATTCTAAAGTATCTTAAAAATTTGTATAATAAATATTTCAGACATTAGGCTCCAACTATAATTTGAGTGAAGCCAGGTTATATCTCTCTGAGCTTTCTAGGAAAGCTCATTGTTAGAACTTTTGTATGCCCACATTATCCAGCTGTGACAGATATCTATTATTAATCTGCTTTAAACTACTTTGGTTTGCTTGCTAATAAGTAACCATAATAGATATTAGAATTATTATTATTCAATTTTTTGGAGAGTGTTGAATTTTGGGCTTTGTTCTGATGGCTGGTTCTTCATCAGGTGTGAAATGCAGCTTTGTGCATCTATTGTGTGAGGACAATAGACAGGATGGTGATTTAGAGTTTAAAATATAACTTTTTTGGTAGTATTATATTATATACCCTGTAGTTTATTTGGACAATGGCACGCCGCCCTGATCTTACTGATCCCAAGTAAATACTAACTAGTACAAAGTAAAATACTAAACACAAAAAAGTTTACAAGTTAAACTATAAACTTAATCCAGTAGTTGAATCTATTTTATTAGTATCAACTTGAGGGTTATTTATAGGGTCAATGTTAACCACATCTTACCCATGACATCTCATTTTTAATGGCACTTGGCCATGTAAAATGTTTGTAAGAACGTCTACAAATACTTTGACTCAGGGCATCATACTCAGCCTCAAGGTCTGAGTAAATACCATCATCATCCTTGAGATGGCGTTTCATATGCATCTTCAAAATAGCTGAACTGATTCATTTTCACATGTAATTAGCACACATACCAAGGTGATTTGTATCATTAATTAGTAATTAACTCAGTCAAAAACTCGACCAATATAAAAAACTAATTTTGACATAGACCAACAAAGCCCACATGCCCAAGTCATTAAATCAAAACTTAAATTTAAGTTGAACCTAACCAATAAAGCCCTCAAGCCCGTGTCATCATAGTTGAATATAATTAAGTGAAATTGCTAGGCCACAAATTTAAGTTCAGATATACTTAGGATATCATTGGTTTATAATAACCAACAATTTAGATCCAGTCAACCATTCAACACTTCCCCTCCTTGACTGGATATAAGTGACGGATACTCTTTTTCCTTGATCACACTGTCTAACTCTTTGCATTCCTCGAAGTTTGAATGTTATCTCAATAGCCTTTCCTAAGCTGACAGGGCCAGCATGCCTGGTGCCGAGCTTTCTTGGGTTTGGCGCATCTCTAATTCCATTGCAGGCTTCTCCAGTTCAGTCACGCTCTCCTCCCCCTACCAAAGAGGGGATACCTAGTTCTAATGCCAGCAAGGCATCAAATCTATGAAATAAACTCTATGGCTTGCAATTATTATTTTTTCTTTTCCTTACTTTTTTACTTTTTATTATTTTTTATTATTTTTATTATTAATATTCTTTATGATACGGACAAAGGAACTTAGCATGTACCCAATTCACAACCCAGCCGCCTTGATCCTTAATGGTATATACATCTTCAGATGATTTCTCCAATATAATAAATGGACCCTTCCAAAGCAAGGCTAGCTTGTGCGCGTGGCTTGCGCTATGAGTGTCACAATATACTACTAAATCTCTTTCCCTGAACTTAGTCATTCCCCCATGCCAAAAAGCTGGAATATTTTCAAGTACTTGTTGCACATAGGGTTTAGAGACTTCTTCAGAGGCTTCAGGTGTGACAACCTTACTCTGGGAGCGAGTTACCGCATGTACATTTGAGGAATTTTCATATAATACTAAAATTGAATCAATTTCATTGTTAATCAAGGCCCCGTGGCCATCATTTGCTTGTCAATCAGGTGGGACTGGTGTTGTAGGCACAATAGAGTGTCCCTCATCTATTGTGATTGTTCTTTTCCCTCCTCCCGCACGGTATTGGGAAGGACTATATTGACATTTTGCTGATGGCATCAGGAAGTATAGTGACCTTTATGATTGCAATTAAAGCAAGTAATTTCACTCACTGGCCGTGAGGTGTTAATCTTCTTATTGGTTTCAAAGGACTTTTCAGCAAAGGCAGCGGATCCCAATCTGTAACCAGTATTAGGAGGGCTGTAATTTTTTTAGCATCTGCATAAATAGTCAACCACTCAGATGTCACAAGGTTTTTCACGAAAGCAGGCAATAGAGTGTTCGATAGATTATGGTAAAATTCTACTGCATGCTCTAGTGCAATCTTGGCGTCAAATAGACCATAGCCCACGCGCCTAAGAGAACTTGAGCTTTGCAATAGAATTGAGCCGCAAATTTGTCAATTGCTTCATCTTTCTTAAAGCTGATGTTCATAAACTTGGATTTTCTGGTCAACATCCATTCTGGACCTCCAAATTCATGAAGCACGGCCTCCTTGACTTTGGCATATGTTGGGTTTTCATTAATGTGAGGCATAATCAACTCAAAGCTCCACTCATCCAAGCAGTTAATCTGGTGGCTGCTTTTTTACATTCGCTGGCCCCATGCATGGCCATTTCAAAGCGTTTGGTGAAGGTGGTAATACTTCCATTTTTTTCAAAGGCTGGCAGGTTTGCTGGTTTGAAATTATCACTTCCCCATTCCTGGTTATCACGATTACTCCTTTGTTGACCAGAACCAGGAGTACTAGGGCGTTGGGGCATTGTATCCCAATTTGAAATGTTAATGTTGACCAAAGCAATCATATTGCTAGGCAGTTGTCAACGTGGCCCAGCGTCCATTTTGGTAGCTATTTGTGAAGCTTCATCCTCATAATATTTGGAAGAATTTTCAGTCGAGTGGGCTGTAGCACAATGACAATGCCCAACAGTCAGAGTTTGGATTTTCTCATTGATTTCATTTTCTAATTGACATAATTTTGAGTTTTTAATTTTAATTTTAATTTCACTATTTCCTTATTCAAGCTAGTAGCTTGTAGTTGCAAGGTGGAAATCACTTGGTCCTTTTCTTTCATTGCCTTCTTGCACTGGTTCAATTATCCATTGAGATTATTGTTTGAATCATTAATAGCATTAACATCATCATTGATATTATTGATCTGTAGATTAAGACGATCAATAGAGTCTTCAGTTTTTGCCCGTTGGTCCTCAAATTGGGTTTGCCAGTAATTGATTTTTTCAGTGTATTCATCCTTCATCTGAAAAATTTGGGCGCTCAACCATCAATGCTGGTCACCTTCTGCAGTCCCAGCCATGAGCACCATTGTTGAATTTTGGGCTTTGTTCTGATGGCTGGTTCTTCATCAGGTGTGAAATGCAGTTTTGTGCATCTATTGTGTGAGGACAATAGACAGGATGGTGATTTAGAGTTTAAAATATAACTTTTTTGGTAGTACTTATATTATATACCCTGTAGTTTATTTGGACAATGGCACGCCGCCCCTGATCTTACTGATCCCAAGTAAATACTAACTAGTACAAAGTAAAATACTAAACACAAAAAAGTTTACAAGTTAAACTATAAACTTAATCCAGTAGTTGAATCTATTTTATTAGTATCAACTTGAGGGTTATTAATAGGGTCAATGTTAACCAAATCTTACCCATGACATCTCATTTTCAATGGCACTTGGCCATGTAAAATGTTTTTAAGAACGTCTACAAATACTTTGACTCAGGGCATCATATTCAGCCTCAGGGTTGGAGTAAACACCATCATCATTCTTGAGATGGCATTCTATATGCATCTTCAAAATAGCTGAAATGATTCATTTTCACATGTAATTGGCAGCACATACCAAGGCGATTTGTATCACTAATTAGTAATCAATTCAGTCAAAAACTTGACTGACATTAAAAACTAATTTTGACATAGACCAACAAATCCCACGTGCCTGAGCATTAAAATAAAACTTAAATTTAAGTTCAACCTAACCAACCAAGCCCTCAAGCCAATGTCATCATAGTTGAATATAATTAAGTGAAATTGCTAGGCCACAAATTCAAGTTCAGATAAACTTAGGATATCTTTGGTTTATAATAACTGACAATATAGATCCAGTTAACAATTCTTCAGAGAGGTTCTCCCATGAAACATTAGTTAAGGGTTATTATTGGGATTCAACCCAGCCATGATAGTCAAAGAATGGCTTATTGGGCATAACTGCTAACAATACTTATAGTAAATTTTTGCTGTTGGTTTGATAATCTACAATTAGAGTCCTTATGTTAATCAACAAAGCAGTGTTAAAATTGATAAGTGTGGTTGTTTGAGTTACTAAAGCATTGACAACACTTTTCATAGCAGTACCTTGTAGGCTAGCCTGGGAAATGAAGCTGTATGTCATGAGGAGAAACTCCTACAGCTAATTGGGAGAGATTCTCATTTAATACTTGTCACAATTTTGTATATGACTGGATGATAAGCCTTAAGTCATTAAGGCAGAATGGGTAGAATAACCCAATCATGATAGGAGTTATGATGCTTTGAGCGCCTTAGGATGGGGTGATATTGGGTTAGAACGGATGGTTATTGTATTGCTTCCAAATGAGGCAATTAGGAGATGTCGATGCATGACAAATAATTGGTAAATTGCCTCAAACTAGGCGATCATGAATTTAATGAATGAAGACTCTGCCAGAACCAGTAAAATATAGCGGAACTAATAGTCTAAGCTGAGGAGATGGTATCATCCAAAGTTGCTGAGATATAAGTGAAATGAGACAATTAAAGGAGGAGGATTGTTAGTAGTTTAGAGCAAGCGGGACAGTGAAGATCTTCTGTAAATATATTAAATAAAATAAAAAGAGTTATTGGGCAATTGCTCCATATTTATTAAAAAGTTTATCCGCTGTTTTGAGGATGACAAACTTAATATTGTTGGTCCTATTGCTCAGTGGGCCTAACCCTGTGCAGAAAGCCCTCAGCGTATCTATGGTATACCACCAAATTATAACAGTACTAATAAAGGGAGGAATCCAGTGGCTGTCCCTCTTTTCACCATGGGCAACTTACCCCTCTGATAGATGAGAGAGGTGAGTGACAGCGTTCCCCTTTAAAAAATGCATCGTTCACCTCATGCCAACTACCCATGAGTTGGTCCAAAAAATTTGTGATGTGTGATGGGAAGTGGTGGCAGCCAGGGGCCATCATTAGTAGAGAGTTGTCAGAGATTCTTACCCACAAGAGAATATCTACACTGGTTTGAGTTCTGCTTATAAGTTTAAGTAAATATCTGTGCTAAGATAAATAAACTATTTTATTTTAGGCTTGGAAATCTCAACCTCTGTTCTCCTTCATCATTGGTAATCACAAGCTCATCCCTGATAGGTATAAGCACAATAAACCCCTTCCCTACTCAATGAGACCAGCCATATGTGGCCTAGCCATGGGCACACCCTGTAACCCACTGGACAAAGCAATGCTGATCCTCCAAGCGGAATCATGCCTTGAGGGAAATTTTGTGGAAAAATTTGAGCTTAAGTCAGTTGGAAAGGCTGAGACTGATCTTGTACCCTAAAGTATCAAAAATGTCAATCTTCCATAGTTGAATTTGCATAAGTATTTCTGATGGCAAGTGTAATAGTTTCTATTACTTATTCTGTTGTGATCTTATAAAGCAGTAGACCCTAACAGGTTCCATAGTCACTCCATTCTTCCATTTCCACTATTTAGTTGGATTAAATACTCTTTAACTCTCTAATTTTAAATTTTTGAAAATAAGTTCACTGAACATTTGGTGTTTTTATTTCCAATTAAGGGAATACCTGGATGGTGTTCACGGTTGCCCTAGTTTCTTTGCATCCCACAATATGGATGGCTGTACCAGAGGTATTCTGGTTGGTGCTTTGGGTGTTCACTCATCCTGATTTCCAGGACAGTCTTATTGTTATCAGCACTCTCCATGACATAAAATAGTGAACCAAATTTCATCCTTCACCACCCTGCCCTATAAATGGGACGTTGCGTAGGTTTTGTTGTATTAATGGAAGGTTAAGTAACACAAGTTAGGCTGGTGTCTGCTGAGAGGTTGACTAGTTCATGAGATTTCAGTATTCATATTGTGGAAAAGGAATATCTCCTGCCTCAAACAATGTGAGGTTCTAACCCATGTCAAGTCTAAGAAGACCCAGGCTCCCCTCTTTCCTCAGGTTGTCCAGCATGAATGGGTTTCACTTGTGTGGATGTTATTTGTCCCTGTGGCCACTGATTTCCCCCCTCATCCTGACGTTGTATGTTCTGGTGCTAGTATTCTCTCTGTTGAATCTAACGCTTCTGAGGAGCAGATGCATGTGAATCCATTAGAGCCACTGTTTTCCATAATAATTGGTGGAGTTAGGGTTTATTCAGGTAGTTGAGGCCCTAATTTTCTCCTAGAAGAGGGTCTAACAGATTTGACAGTTACTAGCCCTTCTTCACCAGTTGTGTCCCGCACATTCACTAAGAAACATAATCAGGAGTACTTCATTTTGATTAAAATTCAGGTGGGATCCCATATGGAAGCCATCATCTTACTTGGATACAGGTGCAGCCAGTACTTTTATGAGCTTGCAGGTCACTCAGGATTTAGCCCTAGATCCTGACGCCAAGTCCTCAGTATTGAGAATTTCATCAGCCTCTGTGAATAGTTTTCTGGTGAGATGGCCGGTGCCATTCTCAGTGCATTACTTTGTCTTCTGCAATTGTTTTATCACAGTGCCAGGTTTTTTGTCTTTCATAAATATTGGGGTTAGTTGGTGACAGCGTCAACAGGTTAGTATTGATCTGGAGCCCAACCTATTTATATTGCAAATTCTGCATGCATGTGGCGAATACCCAACCGTTGACACCTTTTTCACCGCCAACACAGTAGTTTCAATTGCTTCAATCTTCTCTCTCACTGAGTTACCGCCAGACTTCCCTTCAGGTTTTTTGCAGTACAGGGATATTTTGATATGGAGAAGGCCAAACATCTTCCTTCTTGCTCTGCTTATGACTTAGCCTTTTGTTTGACAGTAAATGTAATAAGTATCAACAGTCCACTATACCACTATACTGAGAAAGAGGATAAGGCCCTGGAGGTGTGGTTAGATGACATGCTCCAGAAGGGGTGGGTGTTTAAGCAATCATCTCCCATCTCTTCCCCCATTGTTTTCGCTCAAAAGGCTGCTGGTACGCTCCACCCATGCGTGGAAAATACTCATTTAAATAATATCACCGTGCACAATCCCTAACCGCTCCCCCTTAAGCAAACCATCATCCAGGCGACTGCAAAGATTCCAGAGGTTCCCAAAGTTTACCTGGCAAAAGCCTTTAATCATATCCGAGTAGTGGAAGGCCAGGAGAGACTGACAGCCATTCATACACCGCGGGGTGCTTTCTAATTCTGAGTGATGCCCTTTGGCCTAAAACGCGCCTGCTACCTTTCAGCGCATTGTTGATAATGTATTGGGCGATCTTCACTTAACTTGCATTTTGGCATACATTGAAGATATCTTGGTGCACCCTCTACCCCTGAACAGTATGAGAGGGACCTGAATGCGGTATGGGAAGTGATGAAGAAGTCTGATCTTTTTGTAAATCCCTTGAAGTGCAAGTTTGTCAGGGAAGAGGTTACCTTTTTGGGTAATTTTGTCCAGAAGGATGGTTGCGCTATCCCTCCCAGCAGACTCAAGGTGTTCCTTCCTAGCCCACGCCCGTCATCCTGAAGCAACTGCATAGTTTCCTGGGGGCAATCATTTTCTTGAAAAATTCTCTCCTGAACTTTCCCAGTTGGCAGATCCACTCCATTCTCTGTTAGGGAAGAATATTCTGTTTAAATGGACAACATATTGCAACATTTTTTAGGTGATTAATGATGTAATTGATGCTGCCAGTACTCAAACATGCCAATTAATCCTGTACTAATAGTCTCTTTTGATGCCTCAACAGACATGGTGGGGGCTGTTTTGCTTCAGGAGCATTATGGAGTGGAACATCCCATCACCTATTCCTTGCGCAAGTTTGCTGCCACGGAACAAACTTGGGCTATATATGACAAGGAGCTCACTACTGTGTCATGGTCTCTTACTCACTGGTGGTACCTGCTCAAAGGCGCACGGCATGAAGTGGTGTTCCAGATGGACCACCAGGCCCTAATGTACTTCTGAAAACCTCAGAAATTGGTATACCATTGGGCCCGACGTTTTGGGACCTGTACAGCTTGAATATTATATATTAATTTATAAAAGGGGTGCTATATTTTCTTCCTGACATGTTAAATCATAAGCATTCCTTGATTCTGATATAGGAGGAAACGCAGGAGTTAACAATGGTGATTACTCCTACTCAGCTTCTCGCCATTGCCCCTCCCGCAATTTCTAGGTTGTACTGGGCACAGATGTGCCATTGGTTTCTTGTGTACTGGCAGGTCAGACTGCTTGCTTGGAGGAACTAGAGTCGATCAATCAGTTGGGTTTTCCAGGTCACAAGTGTATCCATTACTCATTAGTAAGGGGCAGATTTTGCTCAGAGGTAGGGTTTAGTTTCCCTTTATCTTCTGGATGAAGTAATCACGCATTCTGATCCCCCAGTGGTGTCACCCATGGAACAAAAAGTGTCTCAATCTGATCAAATGGACGTTCAATTGGCTGGGTATCTCCAAGAATATGCCAGTTTGGATTGCCAGTTGCATAGCGTGCATGTTCGCCAAATCTACTAGATCAGGTAGGAGTGGTCTCCTCCATCTCCTGCAGCAGGCACAGGGTCCTTGTCCTCAGTATCCTTTGACTTCGTTGTTAAGCTTTACAGTTCCAATGGATTTATGTTAGTTATTGTGGTCATGGACCACTTTTCAAAATTTTAACTTTTGTTACTTTTATGTCAGCCATTACCTCCGAGGAGACAGCCCAGCTCTTCATTTGCCACATTTTCTCTATGTTCAGCTTACCCCAGGAGGTGGTAAGTAACTGTGGCCTCAGTTTACCACCTGCTTTTGGGATGAGTTGTTGTGCCATTTAAAAATCAAGCTGTGTCATTCCACGGCTTACTACCTTCAATCAGATGGCAAAACTGAGAGGTTCAATCAAATCATAAAACAGTACTTTCATTATTATGCCTATTCCATGCAGAATACCAGGGATTCCAAGCTTCCCCTGGAGAAGTTCAAATACAACAATATCACATATTTTTAAAGTTGAGGTTTCCCATATGAAGCCAACCTGGAGTACAACCCTTTATTCCTTGTGGGTCCTTTTCTCCCCCTGAGATACCTGCCGCTGCAGAATATCTGCAGCAGATCAAGGATACTCATTCCCTATTTTGGGAACATCTGATGAAAGTGATAAGCGATTACAGGTAATTCACGGATTGTAAATGATTTAACGCCCATGAGATAAAGGTGGGTAATTGGTCATGCTAAATACACGCCATCTGTATTTGAAGTCTCCTTTGTGGAAGTTTGTGAGCAAATAATCAGGCCCACATGTAGTCAAGGTGTATTTGGGCAATGAAACTATTCAATTTGCTTTTCTCGCTCTTTGAAAACAGCACCTCATCAGCCATAATTTTAGTTATTGCCATTTAAAGATATTAATCCCGCTGATCCTAAACCTGCATGATTTAGACTTGGTGGAGGTTGAGGTGGAGGCCATTCCAGTGTCACACCAATCACATCATTAAGTAAAGTATTTGATGGCTTGGAAGGAATTTCCCTCTTACAGAAACAGCTGAGTTAATTTCTGTGATTGTGCCACTTTCCATAATTTGGTAAGGCCTTCCATGACATACACCCAGATGCTCCCCATCCTCCACAGAATGTTGCCTTTATCTTGGCAATCAATCTCTAAAAGGCGCATATAAAATGTTGCGTCTTCCTAAGTTCCCAGTGAGGGTCTACTAACTTGAAAAGGAAAGGGTAATGTGTCTTGAGGAGCAACCCCTGCGGCTTAATTGGGATAAAATAACAATTTTTACCAAGAAGGGGAGGAAGCCAGCGGTTATTATCTTGTCACCATGGGCGACTTAGCCCATATGGTAGATGAGAGGTGTGATGGCGTACCCCTTAAAAATAGTGTCATTCCCCCATGCCAACCATCCATAAGCTGGTCCAGAAAAATTTGAGGTGTGTGTTAAGAGGTGGCAGCAGCCAAAGGCCATTACCAGCAGATGGTTGGCAGTGATTCTCTTAAAAGATGTTTTTCAATGGTTCACGTTTCTCAAATGAATAAAAATTGAAGCTAGCAAAAATAAATTATTAAAACAGTTTTAGGCTTATACATCTTCTCTGCCGTTATCCTTTGTCATGGAAATAATGAGCCCATCGCTGATAAATACAGGCACAATAGACTCCTTCCCTACTTGATGGTCGTGGTCATATGTGGCCTGGCAATGAGCGCACCCAGTCACCTGCTGGATGAAGCATCACCAATCTGCTAAGCGGAATTGCACTGGGAGGGCAGATTTGGTGGCAAAGTCTAAGCTTAAGTTATTTGGGCAGGCTGAGAATGATACAGCGTAGAAAAGATCCTAGAATGCTGAACTGCCATATTTAAATTGCATATATATCCTGATGTCAAATGCAGTGGTTTCTGTTCCCTATTTTTGTGAGCTTATAAGGCAGTGGACCATGATAGGGTTCTCTGTCACTCCAATTTTTCCTTTTCCGCCATTTAGTTAAATAAAAAACATTAAATTTAAATTTATTGCAAGGAAGGACGACCATGGGATGGACACTTCCGAATTTGACCTGAAAGAAACAAAACTTAGTAATAGGGAAGGCACCCACAGAGAAGCGATGCTATCTCTTGTTGCCAGCGGGGACGCCACTATGGGGAGGGGAGGGAACGTGTGAAGGGGCCGTAGCCACTATTGAACACGTGTGGAGGAAAGGGTATTCTTTGATGAACCAAACTGGGAACCAGGAGGAGACCAGATGTTGGCGGCGCAGTGGGAGGTATCCAAACATCCACGCCTGAAAGTGGTCCACCAAATGAGACTGGATTAGTGGACAGCTTCTGGGAGGGTGGGGGTGAAGCCTGCGATGTCATCCAAGACAATCGTGTGGATAGTCCACATGGCGATTGCAACCACCAGAGCACGGAGGGAGGGTGGAAGGGGGAGGCCATTGATAAAGCAAACATATCTCTTGACAGACTGAAGGGATGTGTTTGATCCTGGCCAAGCAGACGTTGAACTTCGCGCCATATCACTTTAGAGGTAGGACACTTCTCCAGGCGGTGGAACAGCGTTCCATACTGGCCACGCATGACGCAGGATGAGTGTAAATCGTTAGAGCGTTCAGCTGTATGGTACACCCGCCTCAGGCAGCGCCACACATGGGAACGGATTTGAGGCTGCAACAGAGGATGGTGTGCGTATTTCCAGATAGTCTTTTGGGTCTCAATGGAGTAAGGGATGTCCATCATGTCCAGGTAGTCCACCCTGGATAGGACATGGGGCCGTGTGGGGATCACGCCATCTTGGATGGGTAGCCCCTGTACCTCTTGTGTGAACTGAGGATAGGGGCGGCCTCTCTGGTCTGTGTGTCCGCTAATACAAATTCTCCACTCAGTGCTCCGCATGGAGAGGAGGATTCGTTTGTAGTGGGTTTTAGTCCCGTGAGGACCTGTGGCTGATGGGTGTGAAGCCAGGTATTTCATTAATGAGTGGGGGTTTGATGGATTTTTAAGGCCCAAGGCGCGGGAGAAGTTGGAGCAGGCTGCGTGGGACCAGTGTTGGGAGGGGAGCGTAGGGGTGGTGACGGCCACTATCCAGGTGCCCAGGATCTTAGCAGCATGGGCTTTGAAGTCAAGCAGGCCCGTGCCACCATGATGATGAGAGCCAAACATGACCTCTAGCCGTACTGGTGGTGGGCGGCCTGACCAAAGCCATCCTTGCAGAAGGGCATACAAGGATTTGAAAAAGCTTGGGGAGAAGGGGATGGCGTGGGCTCCAAACCAGACTTTGGAGAGGAGCATAGAGTTGGCTAAAACAACCCTGCCAGTAAGGGAAGTAGGGTGGGCTCTGAGGGAGGATATGCGCTTCGTCACGTTGTCTAGAATATGACTTTCTATTACTGCTGATGTGTACCCGCCTGCCTCCACCCACACGCCCAGATGGCGGACTGGCCCTATGGTAGGGCGTGGCACGAAGGGGAGCACCAGTGGGGTGGTGTGGGGTGAGCTGGGAGGGCGAGCACGTGTGCGAGCAGATGGGCCAAGCTGGGCACTGGTCGCTGGGGCCCAGCAGGTTTGATACCGACCAAGGAGGATGATTTCAGTTTTGGAAACATTCAGTGCAGCATTACTTACCTGGGAATACTCCTGGATGAGAGCTTCAAGTGCGCGCGCATCTTTATTATTTGACACCCCAACCACACAATTGTCTGCAAACGCCATCATCTTGACTGGGGCTTAGCCTGGCACATGGACCCCAATGAGTTGAGCATTTATGTTTTGAAGTAGTGGGTCAAGGCTGAAGTTGTATAAGAGTGGGCTAAGGGGATCCCCTTGTCGCAAGCCCCTTTGAGAGTGAACTACATCCATTAGGAAGCCAGGGCCACGCACTGCCATTGTTGCAGATTCTGTGAGCAGCATTACCCAGTTGATGAAGCGAGGGGTAAGCAGATTTGATGGAGGCAGGCCCTGAGGTATTCCAAGTTTAATCTATCATAGGCCTTCTGTTGGTCCAAGAATACAAGTGCCCCAGAGGCTGTGTACTGGCATGCATTAGCCATAGAGTGCACGTTGTCCCAAATTGACCTTCTGGGTATGAAGCTGAATTGTTCTGGGGAGATGGTAGCAGATGCTACAATCTCTAAACGGTTAGCATGATTTTTTTAAAATTTTTGTATCAGTGTTAGTTAAAGAAATGGGGCGCCAGTTGGCTAAGTCTAGCTTGTCCCCTTTCTTGAAGAGTGTGACAGTGAAGGCCTCTTGTCCTCCTGGTAGGAGGCGCGTTTCCAATAAGCTCTGGTTAAGTGAGGCAAGCAGCAGTGGGGATATATATTTGAAGTACTTTTTATAGAATTCATATGGAATGCCATCTGAGCCTGGGCAGATCTGATCTGGTGCACTGCAGATGGCTGTCCATAGTTCGTTTGGAGTAATCAAATTCATTATTTCTGGGTATTGGGAAATGATGCAGATGTGGGTTTGGTCAAAAAATTCCGCCACTTCGGCTGGCTGAATTGGATCAGATTGGTTTAACTCGGAGTAATACTTTTGTGTTTTGATTGCCACTTCAGCTGGCGTATCTGCAATGGAATCATCCGATCTTTGCACCTGTGTGCAGGCCACACTCTGGCGTGGTGCGAATTTTTTTAAAAAATATGTGGTGCACTTGGCACCCTCTGTAATGCGTTTGGCCCTGTACTGAACACAAACCCAATGTTTGTGTTGCCTTTTGAGCGCATTGAGGTGGGCGGCTGCCTCTGCCCACTTCTGGCCCCATGCAGGGCTGTATCCTGTGGCTAGGATGTTGGACTCCAGGTGTGCCAACTCTGCCAGAGCGCGCGAGATGATGGCTGATGTGGCTCATGAGCGTTGGGAGGAGAGGTGGCGAGAGTGGCGGATGGTATCCTCTTTGAAGGCTGCCCATGTGGAGATGGGGTCCGCGCAAAATGGTGTAACAAACTCTTTTGCCAAAGTTGCTGATCCCACCCAAGTGGAAAATCCTGGCGACGCAAGTTTGAGAGGCGGAGTTTGCACCAATGTGGGGTTTTAGCCACTGTGACAGGTAGGTGGTGGTTATTGAGACCAGCTGGTGGTTAGGAATTCAATTTTGTTGTTTGGAAGTGGGAAATGTGAGGTTGGAATTTCGCCAGCTTATGGATAAGGTCAATGCGGGTCATGGATCTTAGTTGGCCGTTGTGGATGTGGGGGCGCGTCATGTTTTCAAGCAGCGGGGCTCGCCGCAGCAGTACATCCATTAATCCAAGGGTGGCCTTTAGAACGCGAAGTTCTACATGACCCTGGGGCGTGGGAGGAGGAAGGCTAACAGTCCTTGGGTGTTTTTAGCCAACAGCTTATATCGCCAACTATGAAAGGGTCTGGGGGTAACGGGAGGGACTTGACCAATGAGAAAAATTCCTGACGCTCTCGTGCACAGGTTGGGGCATAGATGTTGATGATAGCATATGCCACATCAGCCCATGAGAAAGTGACAATGAGGACTTGGCCATTTAGGAAGGATTCTGACAATAAAAATTTGAAAAAATTGTTTTTCTGAACTAGCACCCCACAGTGCTCTAACCAAAAGGATAGGTATGGGAGGAGCATGGTTTTCCAAGCATCCTTAGAACCTCGCAGACAGTGAGACTCCTAGATGGCCAGGATATCCACAAATAAATCTTTTTGTAAAAAACTCAGTTTCCTAGCCTGGGATGGCGAGGCCTTGAGTCCAGCGATATTCAACGTCCCTAAAGTGAAGGTTTCCCCCATTGCACCTTAGGTGTGAGGGGTGGTCACCGGGCCCACTAGCCTCCTTTAGATCCCCATGGGCCTTCACGGCAGCACGGGTGTTTGCAGTAATGCTATTGGTAGTTTTGTTGATTTTAGCAGAAAGGTTCGCGTAGGCTTTTGCCTTCACTTTTTGTTTCCCCAACGTCAAACAAATTTTTTGTGGTGTGGATGAGTTCAGTGCACCTACAAGCAGGTTGAAAAGATTTTTTCAGGTAGGTTGGACCCCAAATCAGTTTCAACTGGAGCTTGGTTGCAATGATTGGGTGAGATCAAATCCCCCATCAGATCCTCAGATTGGGTGGCCCAATTGGCATGGGCTTCCCCATCTGATTGGTTGATGGATTCCTGAGTTGCTTCTGCTGCAAAGGTCTCAATGTCCTCCTGGCGTTAGGAGTGTGGGATAGTGGTGGTCACTTTGGCTGCTTCCTTGGCCGCTTCCTTGGCCGCAGCCCCGTGGGCCTGCTTGGCCTTCTTCTGCTCTTGCGGGGAAATAGGTTTTACCAGTAGGTAGCAACCTTGAGCTCCCCACGGGAAAGCCTTTTTGGTGCTTGCAGTTGGTTTGTAGTGCGCCTCTCCGCTGGCCATGGCCACCAAGGGGTGCTCTTGGAATGTGATGCCCTCCTTGGTGGGGCATGCATGTGCCTTATGGCTGATCGCATCACAGTGGGTGCAGATGGGGGTGCGCTATCCACGTTTACCCAAAAAGGGTGGGTGGTATGCCCTTCAATATTGATATATGTGGAGTGCGGGACTTGGGTTGGGTCCTTCACAATCTCCTCTTTTGGGGTCAGAACTGCAATGGCTTTGCTGGTGCACAGGTGTGGCATCAGCATAAAGCGTTGCATCTCAAAAGATTGTATTTTGCCATAAATGGTGAGACCATCTTTCATGTGTTGCTCCAAAATGTCACATTTTACCATAGTAGGCAAAAAGTCAAACATGAGGCAAATTTGGTTGAATTTTATCCATCTAATGCATTTGGTTTTGATGACCCATTGCCCTTTGGTGTAACGGTCAAGGCGTTGCCTGACCACCACATAGCCCTAATCTTCCCTAGGGCGATAGTCAGGGCCAGGGGAGAGGGGCTCAACTGCACCAATTATCATAAATGGCAATCTGACAAATCAGATGCCTCGAAATTGGAAGCAAAATTGAATCTAGAGGCTGATGGGGAAGGGAATCCTCAGAATTGGCGATCTGGCCAACCAGATGCAGCCAAATACAATACTGCTAAATATGGTGATGAGGGATCGGACCCTTTGAGGCGAATTTCTGGCCAATCAGATGTGGCTGAATCCGTTGCTCATGTGGGAGTATTGACAAGGATGAAAATCCTTGCAAATGGCGCTCTGGCCAACCAGATGCCGCCAAACAAAATATTCCCAAAAGAGGCAACAAACCAATATTGGGGAATATGGGTGAAGGGAATGGCCCAGGCTTTGAGAGCAAATCAAAGCCAAATAATAAATGCGGAAAAGTTTCTGCAACCCTGAGGGTACCCAGCCCAAGTTTGAGAATGGGCCTTGATGCCAAAATTGAGGGTCTAGATTCTTGAATAGGGCCCACCACTGGGAAGACGCCCACGGACTTCATGGGAACAGGACCCGCTCTTCCCCTCTAAGCTCAGTATAAATCTGAGCAGGCGAAATTGTGTAAAGCAGTTTCATCTTCTATAATTTTAAATAAAACTTAATAAATTCGAAAATAAAGTTTTCACATTTGTAAATCAGTTTATTAAGCAAACCCAGAAACCCCCACATGGACAGCAGTTCAGACTTTGACAGGGCCATTCAGTCCCTGTATGCCCTCTCAGGAGGTCAGGCCCTCCTCCTGAGCGCCAGCATTGTCCTAACTGTGGTCCAAACCTTTGTGGTAAAGTGGTTTCCACATAGTCAGATTTGGGATCTCTCAACAGCAGGGCTATCCTGCCTGTGGGCCCTCACTTGGGCACTCTTGCCTAACTGCTTTGTGGCAGTTTTCAGAGACCCTGTCCATCACATTTGGGGAGGTTGATCACTATGCACACCACAGCAGCTTTGTCTGCTGCCTCCTTGTTTTCAAAACTGAGGTCCAGCCAACCGTGTGACATGGAGTGAGGTGCAACGTACACCGCAATTGGGAAAAAAGTGTGCACATCCCCACAAAATTTTTCCCATAAAGCTGTTTGTTGGATGTCCAGAAACACACGGACTCCATATTCCACCAACAAGAGTAGTTGGGAGTGTGGCGTGTTGATGTACTGGTTGCATCGCGCTTGCCAAGCAGAGATTTATGAGGAAATAGTGACCGCCAGTTTTTTATTATTTTTTTCTATTCTGCCAGTTTCTCTGGGGCGTTTTTGAATGTTTGAAGCCGCAGGCCTACCACCTTCTCCTCTTACCTTACTTGACCAACTGCTCCCTGACATGGGCGCAGACTAATCTCCTCTGTGAGATTATCAAACTAGAATCAGACTTGAATTGAATAAGTTGCAAAAGTGATTGCAACGAGAGAGAAAAGTACCTAAATAAAAAACATTAAAAATTCAATTTATTTATGAGTTTAAATAGTTCAATGAACATTTAATGGGTATGATTTCCAATTTTAAGAATCTCTTGGTGTCTTTTGATTTAATAATTAAATCAAAGCCTGATTTTTAGGTTTATTTAAATTTACAAAAAAACAGTCAAACAAATCAAGCCCAACTGTAAGATGTCAGTGCAATTGACCCTACTGCCTTTGCATGAGGTGGTGGTGCGCAACCTTCTGGAGTTCTTTGGCCACCTCCAAAGTGCGTCTGGGATGGCTCTGATTGCCCTCCCAATGCTACTGGGTGTTATATCCCACCTCAGGATTTAACTCATCATCTCGCTTGCTCTCAGGCAGTGCTCCAGAGCCTGTTGGTGCTCCCTTGGAGCAACCTGCGTTTTGGCCTCCAGGTCAAGTATGGGACTCTTTTCCCATATGCAAGCGCTTCCATCATTGAGATGGCCACAGCAGTGTTTAAACCTGCTGGTTTTATTGATTTTCGCCCTTTTAAGGGATATTTTGACCTGGGGTTTGGGTCTGAAGCCTAGGCATCTGTAGCAACAAAGCTGCAATTAATTTATAAAAATGCACCTATTCCACCATTTGCATGCGGCTAACAGCTGATGCCACTCTGATGGTTCAGTTTGCCAGGTTGCCCTCTCATCTCTCCCAGAGCGCCTCTGCCACAAAGTCATGGAGGGTTTGGCCATTTATGGCGCTGACTGTGCTGCAATTCAAGGGTCCCTAATAGGGCAGATCATTTACCTGGGCCTCACTCTACAATGATCTGCCCATTCCACTGCAACACCCACCTCACGGTTCCCCCCAAACCACAATCAGGTCTGCCCTGAGCATACTTTTTGGGCGCATGTCAAAAACAGCTGCACCATCTTCCCATTGTGCTTTATACTTGATCTTTTGAAGTGCAAGTGCCTGGCAGTTTCCTCTCCTGCCACTTCAGCTGATCCCTCCTCCAGTATTGGCTCAGCTGCCACCACGCTTAAAAAAGTTTTCAAGTGAGTATTGGTCCTCCCAACCCAGACCTCAGTAAAAACCTTACGCTGCTCCCAAAGCAGCAGCCAATCAGGTTCCACCATTGCATCAACTCTGGTGGCTGGCCCAGCACTAGCTGAGTTAAATCCATTTGAGTGTTTTAAACGGCTCAATGATAGTGACTAGTCATTTAACGTGAAGCTGGATTTTGGTTTATAGAAATTTTTGTTGACCCTCCTGATTTGTGCCCCAGCCATTTTTATGCTATACATGGCTGTCTAAATTATAGGAATAATAATGAAAAAATAACAGTTAAAGCGGATGCTGCCCCTGCCAACACTCTCCTACATCAACATCTTCCTGGGGCGATGGAAATCCTTGTTGAGCGTATTCTTATACCCAATTTTCCTCATAAGTTTTATGAAGATGCAAAATCTGAAATTGAAGAATTTACATTTTAGTGAGCCGTGCATGCATTGATGTGGTAAAAACTTTGACGTTCAAACCCAATTATCCTCAACCCTGCCAGCGCATCAAGTTGTTTACTTGTGTGCCTGTTTTAGTCACATTTTCTGAGCATCAACTTGCTCAATACATTAAGGCGATGAATATTACTGGCCTTATTAACAAAAAAATCTCATCTATATCTCCTCATGCCCCATGCTGCTGATGCGTCAACACCTATTTTGTCCACAATGGTCTTCCAGTTAAGTGGGCGCCAGATAAAAAGTTCCCTAAACCTACCTTTTCTTTAGATATAGCTTCCTAGGCTGTTAGCTAGGTGCCATGTTGAGAATTCTTTATTAATGAAAATCCATTTTTTTGGCTCTTTTGCAAATAAAGATGCGTGGAGAGCCCCCCTTTTATTGGGTTGGGGACCGCTAGTGCTAAAAAGGAGTACTTCGCTGGTTTTCACTGTTGACCTAATTTCTTAAGATCCTAAGATATATAGAACTATACCAGAGGTATTCTGGTTGGTGCTTTTAGTGTCACTCATCCTAAAATACCAAGCCAATCTTATTATTATCAGCACGCCCTTAACATCAGACTGATTATAAATGGGTATTTTTTCTTATCATTTAAGAATGAATGATAGCTCATAATGATTAATCTCCTTGGGTTGGTTAAAGGCATTAGGCACGCAATCTTGAAACCAGCCACGAAGGGCAAAAAAGTTGGTGGTGGATGATAACTAGGTGGATGGATAAGTGGTGGGATTAATTATCGCATATATGGCTCTTTAGGGTTAAGATCATTAGTAAAAGGTTGTCAATTTTATTGAGGTGCCAACAGAAGAGTTGAGCACCAAACTTTCCTATTTAAACCTTCTTGATTCTTTAATAAAGACAGAATTTAGATAAATATAGCTATTATATCTGCACTTCTTTGATAGAGTTGTAGGTTTCAATTACCCTTGTCTTCTTTAAAGTAATTTATACTGAGCTAGATATCACTTTCTGGTATAACGCTTACTGAGTAGATTTGAAACCACTTGTAAAGAAGACTCAAATGGCTAGAGTTCTTCATATAATTATAAATCCTCTTTATTATGACAACTCAGTCACAGAACCTGTGCAGTAAGCTTCAAAAGTTTACACTCATAGTCAGGATTCTCCATTTATTAGGGGAATCCCCAACTAGGGGTTGAGACCCACCTACAGGCGGATGCCATATTGAGCTCCCCATCAACTTAGGTGAGCCCAATCTGAAGTATTATGGATTGGCCCTAATATTTATTTAATTAAATAATTGACTTGAGTGACCAATGCTGAGGATGTTGAGAAATCAATAAGGTTGCAGAGAAATTATATCTCTATGTCAGACCCCAACCAGATAACCCTTTCAGGATTCACCAGCAACTAATACCAAGGATAATCCCAATCCCCTTCTATAATAATTAGTATTTTATATATATCTTGCTGTTGGAAAACAATGGTGAGACTTTTCATACCAAATCTTCCCATTCCCAATCACAATTCTAGCCTTGAGGTCCTATAAATACCTCAGGGCTTTATTCAAATAAACTATATTTCTCAACTATCTCTTTTCCTTTTTTTACTTAAGGCCTTAATTGCCTATTAACTTGCTGGGGGCTTTGGGGCTCTAATTTATTGGGGGCTGGGTTGAAGTTGCTCCCCCATGTCCCAACAATTGGTGCTCCCTGCCAGGTTCCTTTGAGTTCTCAGAGAGAGCTATTACCAGGAAGGAGGAGGGGCAGTTTCTGCCGAGGGCCTTTAGCCCAAGGCTTACCCTGGGATTAAACAACCCAGGAGGTATGACCTGTCCTGGCCCCTGCCTCAAGAGGGCAAGCCAGGTTGGAAACATTAAGGTCAGTTGGGGAGTCCACTGGATGGTCTGATTCTGAAACTGTGCAGACAGGCCTAGATTACCTTGGCCCCTTCCCCAAGAGGGCAAGCCAGGATGAGGGGGGATTAAGGGCCACCTGAAACTAGCTTGGACGTCCAAGCCCAGGTTACTGGGGTTTAATCCCCAATACAAACTCATATGCTGATGCCAGCCCCAGCGCCAATGTCAAGTATTAATCCTGATGCCGGCTCTTATGCCAATGCTGGGACCTCCTCCCAATGCTGGCACCAGAGCTGATGCTGGCCCCAGTGCTGATGCCAGATCTTATGCCAATGCTGGGGCCACGCCCCTGATGATGCTCACCAGATCCATTCATTGTGTCCGTGCCAGATACCTTGGCCATACTCCCTGTTAATCAGATCTGGTGCCCCGCCTTAGCTCTGATCCTATCTGAGGCTTAAAGGGTGCTAAGTTGAGATTCTCCCTTTATTAAGGAAGCCCCAACTAGGGGTCAAGGCCCACCTACTGGAGGATGACAGATTGGTCTTTCCATTAACTTAAGTTGAACTTAATCTTAGGTTATGGGGATTGGCTTGATATTATTTATTTAACTTAATTATTAACACTGGCGACTAATGACAAGGATTTCAAGCAATTAATCAGGTTGTGGAGAAATTATATCTTGACTTCAGCCCCTAATCAAATAACCCTTTTTGGGATTTTCTGGCAACTAATGCCGAGGATGATCATAATCTATTATGTAATAATTAGTATTTTATATTTATCTCGTCAGCAAACCATGTCAAGACTTTACCATTCCGAATATTCTCATTACCTTTATAATTCTAGCCTCAAGGTCCCTACAAATACCTCAGGGCTTTATTAAAATACCTTCCGTTTCTCAACTATCTTTTTTTCTTTTTTAGCTTTACTTAAGGCCATAATGGACTATCTACTCGCTGGGGCTTTGAGGCCCTGAATTATTAGGGGACGTGTTGAAGTTGCTCTCCCATATCCTGACACACCCCTTTTATTATATTAATTAACAGCATACAATGCACACCTAGAAATTTTGTAGTAAACTAAAAAAATTAAAGACCTAAAAAAGCTAATATGAGAAGAAGAAGTAAATATTCTATAGAGGAACTACAACTTCACTTTATGCACATTGAAGTTCATGCGCAGCACCCCAAAGCTTTCCTTTAGGTCTTATCTTGAGGAATAAATGTTTTAAATATAACTGTTATTCTAATCCTCGCCCCATAGAGCTCTTCTGAAAACCCAAAGATTACTGTTAATAATAGTCCTAGTCCACTGGCTATCTAGGACAGCATAAAGTTCCTATTAATACTGGCGGCAATAAAAATCTTTTATCAGGTTTAGAAGCCCCTTATATAAGTTTTATTAGTACAAAAATTTTAGTGAAAGAAGCTATTCTATCCCATGACCTCTAAGGTAATTTAATAACTTATAGCTCAAGTTCAGATGTCCATCCTGCTTCCTGGACAAGGAGCAGTATCCCTTCAGCTTTAAGAAAGAAACAAGGACTCCTGTGGCTCCCCTTTTCCATCTCAGTGACCTTTTCATGTGGTAGATGAGCAAAGGTTTACTGCCTTCTCTCTTAAATTACCTTCACCTCTGCCTCTTTTATGTCATCTACCTTGTCAAAAATGATTTAAGGTGTTTTCAGGAAAGTGGTACAGTCTTAAGCCTCCTTAAGTAATCTAAGTATCATCCTTATCTTAGCCTGGTTACCTCACATATACCAGAAATTTTCCAATCCTTTTCTGAACCCCCCATGAGATCCATTGAGTTAAATAAGTTGGATTGGATAATCTATGAGTAATAAAGAGTTAAGTATACCCCTGGATCATTCAGCCTACCCCAGTTAGTTCATTCTTTTCTCAGTTGGAACAGAAAATTGGTAAAATGGATGCAATAACTCACCAGTATGAAAAAATAAGTGAAAAATCTTCAACTTTATTTTGATATTCCTTAATTCATAACATGTGCTCACAAACCTTGACGATGGAACTTAACCTGTCAAAGCTTACCTCAACTTAATTAATTTTTCATGACCTAACCAATCAAGACTTACTGCAGAATGCAAGTACAGGTTATTTCTTAAGCTCTTTAATTCTTCCCTTATTATTATAAAGGCAACAGCCCTTTTAAGGTATGTTGCTAGTTTATTTTCTAGTTTTAATTGAATTTATGATAAACATATTTTCTTCTTTCATACTTTTTCATGAATCCACCCTCCAAACCATACTATTAGGCTTTCAAGTCAATCCAGAAAACTATTCTTTCAACCACAGAATCTTATTTATAATCATTGAGCGGATGGTCTGAACCATTAATACAACAACTTACCTCGCAGCATCTAATATGTTAAATTGCTTGTTCCTAATCCCCATTTTCAATCCAATGTTCACGTTACGCACCCCTGAAACCATAATTTTTGCCAATCTGCCACCATTTGGCGCAGTCCATCCAAACTAAGCCACATTATACTTCAAATCCATTTCTAAGCAATAAACAACATCCGCACAACTATAAGGAATCAATTCAATCCCTTGTCTTTCCCACCCATGTGGATTTTCTAAACCTTTTTCTTGTTTAATGAACATGTTTGAGGTGTGCGATGAAAGATTATTGATATAATAGATAATAATGTGGGTCAGTGATAATTGTATTAAACTATTATACAGCTGTGATTTCACAACCAAATATATCCGCTCATGCTTCTCCTATGGAACTGTACTGACAATCTACCTTCAACCCTAGTGAAGTTACTTGAAAACATTTCAAACAAGAGAAAACTATCCCTTCAACTTTAATCCTAAGAGTTGGTAAACTTCTGGATAACAAGGAAACTTATTATTTTTACTCTTGACGCAAAAAATCTTTAGAATACCAGACAATTAGAAACGAAAAAACTATCCTCAAACCCTTTATAAAGAACGATGGGTTAATTATATCACTATATGAAATAAATGTCTTATGAATGTGTCACTTTTTATTAAAAACAAGGAAATTATACAGGGGAATCTGGTGCCCAACTCTTCTGTTGGCGCCCAAATGTGAATGGCATCCATCACCTATGAAGTTAACCCTTAACACATTGCACCAGCAATGATTTTTCATCTGCTCATCCATCCACCTAGTCTAGATCCAACGCTGACTAGATTACAATCCATCCTGGGTTAGATTTAGAGAGAGCATATCTTGAATCTTTCATCCAACCCCAGTGAATTTACCTTATAAAGCTAGAGACCTGCTTAGTTTGCAACCTTTTATCCATTAGTAGCATATCTCGTTGCATTTTAGACTAATTGCAATTTGCTACCAATAACAACATTGTTAACGCTCAGCAACTGCAATAAACCAAATTAATTGGTGAAAAACTTTGATCAATACATACAAGATAAGTTAAATACTAATTGGTAAAACAAAAACTGAACTACTTTTAAACATTGTAAGGGATCCTATCCAATGGAACATCAGTAATATGACAGAATCGAGTTACAGCTAATTAATTAACATTTCATAATGAATTAAAACCAGCAATAGTTATCATATTAAATGATAACTCCCACATCCACTATATGTTTTCTTATAGAACTTTTAACAATAGCAGATAAAAACATATATTTCATTTACAATCCAATAACGCTTGATGATGTGGGAAATCTTAAATTCCCTACACATCCCCCACTTAACCAGATTACTCAGTGAAAATAAAAATTAAGAGTGGATGTCTCCTACTGGTCTATGGTCATAATTTGGCCAACATACTAAACCTGATTTCAGCGGAGATAGATCTTCTTGTCCTTTCTTGACGCCTCCTCTTATGCCCATACTCAGCAGCGTGGTTCCTCTTTACTTTTTCTATTCAATACTGCCTTACACAAGCTTAGTTTTCCAGGATACTTAGTTGATCATGCCATTGTAGCACTCCTGAACGCATGTATTCCCCAGGTTAGTCTTTAATGAGATAGGGATCTCACGGCTACCCACCATAACAAAATTATTCAGTCAAATCGCCAATACATTTTTAAAGTCTTTTCCCCCCAGGTTTTGTCTTTCATGACTTGATGTCATACAAGGAAATTCTTATCAATCTTACAATTTAGTTCCTTATCTCATGTATTTCCCTCAGCTTGGCTCCCCTTTTTAATCATAGTGGATCTTTCCTTGTAACTCCTTTTTGTGCCTCTTCTTGGCTGACCCCGTTTCAACACTAGCTGATCCTGTCAAACATTCACGTTCTTCTCCACTACTTTCGTCATAGCATATCCCCCTTCTCACTGCAAGACAATGGAAAGTGGGAACACCAACAGATAATCATGATTGCAGCAATACAAACAAATTTATTTAATTGTATGAAATTGAATTTTCTATTTTTTTCTCAAGGATGTTCTCCTTAAAGATAAGTATCCTTTCCCACATTTTATCTTCTTTATATATTTTTTCTCTATATTTTTTCTTTTTTATTTTTATTTTATTTTCTTTTAGATCCAATACTTTATGCATTTGGTATGAACTCAATTTATTATACAAACATCTATTATGTTTCCCATTGTATAGTAGTCTTTCACCCACTTAGCAATAGTCTCAAATAGTCCCCTCCATTGGCCATTAGTTTCTAACTTGTCACCAATTTTGACGAATCCTAATCTTAATCTCCATCGTTTGCTGGCCTTTGCTCCCTCTGGTATCATAATAAGTGATTTTATTGCTAATTATTAGTTACGTTTGAGAAAATTTATTGTTTATCTTCAACAATTGACTATCAGCCTTATTTACCATGCAGCATTCAGATTTGTATTGCCAAAAGATATATAAAAGATCCCTTAGTTGTGCGAGTTGGTAGTGAAACGATAGTTTAATCCAACTTTAATTTACATAGCTCAATTTAATTCTTAGAGTTTTGTGCTTTTTACATTAATATTTCATGATTGATGTTCTTCATTTTTGATTTCTTGACAGCATTTGCATCTACCTTTACACTTGATAAAGCAGATCCTCTTCTGGGTTCTCACCAAATAAATCTGAGTTATCTACTATATCTGAGCAGATATTGTTAGAACAGGAACTAGTGAGGGTAATCTGGGGCCTTCACGTGGCATGTTTAAGGAAAGCCTGTGGAAACATGGGTGAGTAGCAAACAGCAGAAACCAGGGAGGAATCACATAAGGGTCCAGTAATAGCCTGAAAGAGGTGTGGGATGGAAGCTAATGACTTTGATCCAGCCTTTTTATTTCATGTTCTCCACTCTTTTGGGAGGAAAATGGACAGGAAGGGTGGTAATACTTGGGCATATCATCTGTCACGCTACTCTCCTAAAATTGAGGCTTTGAAAAAGCAGGACTCAATGACATGGTGGGGCAATCTTGATTGGTAGTAATTGTAACTTGTCCAAAACAAGCACTATGTTTTTTAGGCTGGCCTGAAACCTGGATAGCGGCCAGTAGCTTACATGGGCCTACACTGGTGCAGCGAAAGGCCAGAGCACTCATGTACCAAATTGATGGATTGACCAAAAGGATTACGATGCTCCTGCATAAAAAGTGGCCATAGATGATAACTACATTACAAAACAATACGTAGAGACCAACTTCAATTAAAACAATAGTGGTCATGGCCCCTTTTGGCCTGAAAGCTTTGGTCTCCTGATTAGAGGTGGCTGCTAATGTATTTGGTGCTGGAACAAAGCTTTTAAAAATGGGGAACTCTTGTCCTCCAGAAAATTTGACAGTTGTCATGGTTAGAGCCTCAAACATGTTCACGCCATGGAGGTGAAGTCTGGGTAGTCTAAGAAGATGCTCATGGGCCATATGATTGAGGTGTGTGGGTTCACCTCACTCCAAATTTCGCGTTAGGCTCCTGGGTTGAAACTTATGACTTTGAAGTCTATCTCAAAAAGAAAAGGTTTTGGCTGCCGGTTTGAGCACCAAAAATTAGAAGCTATATGTCTCAACATTATCATCAAGATCATAAGTTTAATACTGCGGGATGTGCCACATGTCTCCTAAAGAACCATGATGTCTCAGCGAAAGGCTTTAGCAGAGTGGTCTTCTATAATAAGAACAAGTTTGTACAAAACGTGAAGAAGAAGGATGGTAGCCTTAAAAAGTTCACCATAAGCTCTGTGTACTGGGTACAAAGGTCGACTTTAAAAGTCAATCAGAAAGTTGCCTTGAAAATCAACTATGAGGACCTGGAGTGTCCCTGTGGTACTGATGGACAGGTGCTTCTTGTGTAGCCTGAAGGGGCACGTCAGGGCCAAATGTCCTCAGGCTAAATCTTCTGAGGCAGCAGTCAAGCCTAATGGGCCTACCAAGTGGAAGCCACCCATGGTGACCACAGAGAAGGAGTAGATAGCTATCCAGAAGAAATTGAAAAAGCCAATCGAGTTATCAGCCAAAAGCAAAGGAGGCGGGGGCAGCAAGAATTGCTAATTTGTGGTGGTAACTGAGGTGATAAACTTTCCAAGAAGGTCAGTAAGGAGTCTAGGAGAATTTAGAAGGTTCTGGAAGCAACTAGACTCCAAACCGAGCTTTGTGGCGCTAGTACCAATCTACAAAAGGCATTTTTGAGGGGGTTTCCTCCCAAGTGGATGGGGTTATCCCCATCACTCAATTGCGGAAGAGGAGAGCTACCACAGTGGATGTAGGTGGATGGTGCATGCTAGGCCGTAGGGAAAGAGGCGGCAGTAAGGGGGAGCTGCCTGATACCAATAGTGGTGCAGCGCCCTCTGACCAAATGCCTCCAACTGAAGGGGAGGGGTCAGTCAAAGACCCTGGTAATGCTAAGAATCCAGTGGATGCTGTGATGATCAGCCACCACCCCAATCCTAGTCTAGTGCTGGGTAAGGGAAGAAGAAACGTGGTCCTCTTAAACCAGTTGAGGTGGAAGATTATGTGACCCCAAGATCCTGACATTGAAGCCTCTTTGGTTTCGAACTTATGGCAATCAAGTTTGAATTTGCTAATGTGTGGTGTCTATATGTTCTCAGGCATCAGCAATGAGTGAAATCTCAATCGCAATAACACAGAATAGATATTGATATTTTCTATGAGACTAAATCCAAACATGGGGTGAAAGAGAATTTGCCTTACCAATTCCCTTTGAAGCAGTCATTTTATTGCCACTTGACTGATCAACCAAAATGATACCACCCTTAGGAGAGGAGAATATGGAGGGAGAGAAATCAAAGGAGTATTTTTGGTCTGGTGGGTGGACAAGGTTAAGGTGCTGGACAAAGGGGTATAGGTTCCAGGAAGGGCAGTGGCAGTAATGTCAATGTTTGTAAGATAATCGATTTGATTTATCAGTTTATATGCGCCCAATTCTGAGTCCAAAAGAAAGGCCTTCTTCCAGAAGGTCAGTCTGAGGATCCAGGAGTAAGGCATTGGGGGATAGTAGTTCTGGGGAGAGACATGAACTGTGTCTGTTTTAGGGATTATATGGTTGGGGATTCAGGCAGCTGGAACTCAGATTCTGGAGGCCAAAATTTGGCATGTTTAATTATTGACCTTTCCTATTGGATGTGTGGAAGGCAGGCTGTGGTGAGGAAGGAAAGACAGGGTGGACTCGCGTTCAAGGGGATAATATCTCCCACACCAACCATGTGTCATTGCTCAACCTCTATTAAGTCGCTGCAAGTTGACCAAAGAATCATGCTTCAGGTGCTCCATATAACAGGCCTCTAGAACTGTATATCAGTGACCGTTTTATTTCTTCTGCAAGGAAAGGGATCTGGAGACTGAACACTGAACTCCATAAAGTGGTCTCCACTGCAGGAAAACTTGATGAAGAAGGTGAGACAGTGGATAATCTAGATTGTAAGGAATCCAGATGCACGAGTAAAATGGTTAAAAAGAAAACTGATTTCAAGATGGCATGTGAAATCTTTGGGAGTTAGCTAGGAGCCATGCGTTTGAGGTATTATAATCTTGGAGAGGAGCTTTAAAGTACTTTTAAGAAAGCTGAGGTCATGGGAGAATCTGGCTATGCGGCCAAGGCTAAATTATATGCGAAATTACTGGGACATTCATTGTGGATCTTTTCAAATGAAGGAACTCTAGATGGTTTGAGGATTATAATCCCAATGTGGCCTTACTCTGCAAGGCAGTAGGGGATTTCAGACCCTCAGCAAAGATTTTTCACTTTTTGATGAGAAATTTGAATTAAAGGATGAAGCTCGCATGGCTGAGATGGCCGCATCTTACTATGAGGACCTTTATGGCCCCTCAGAAAATGACACAGGGGCAATTAATGTGCTCACAAGCGGACTGGGGGTACTGCCAATAAAGACTTAGAAGCTGTTATGTAGCAAGATCTGTAAGTTAGAGGTGTTAGACGCCATTTGCAATGGAAAATTGGAAAAGCTCCTGAGAATGATGGGTTGATACTTGAGCCCGTCAAGTCTTTTCTGGAAGAAATGTATGAGATGCTTGCTAATTATAAAATCAAATCCTGGTGTCTGGTACTATTAAGATGTTAATTTTGAAAGGTGTGGTGATGGCGTTGTATAAGAAAGGCGCTCCTACCTTCATAAGGAACTATTGGCCTTTGAATCTATTTAATGTTGATTATAAGATCTTGATGAATCTTCTAACCAATTGACTAAAAGGGGTTGTGGCGGTTGTTGGTGGCAAAGAACCAAATGGGTTTATCCCAGGACGTTCAATTACTGAAGAATTTATTATGCTTCACCTGATAGAAGAATGGGCAAGTAAACAGTATGACCAGAGTGGGTAACTACTTTTTCTTGATCAAAAGAAGGCATATAATTAGGTGAATCATGAGCTCTTTGAAATTTATTTATATGAAGAATCAAAGGGAGCTGTTGAGACTGCTTAAAGCTTTTAGTGGGGAAGCCTCATTAGTTGTCAATATTAATGGGGTTTTCTCCCACCCTATTGAGGTTTGTAGGGAAGTACGTCAGAGAGACCCACTATCTCTCTTGTTTTTGTTCTTCTAATAGAGGCCATTTCAGTGGCTCTCACGAAGTCGTACTGGAATAAACTTACAATCAACGTGTAGGAGTAATCACACTTGATGTTTGCAGAAGATACGTGGGTTTTAAGCTTCATCAAAGGAGGAATAGAAGGTTGTGATGAACATTATGAAGATGCGCCAAAGCGCAAGCAACGCAAAGGTCAATATGTCGAAAATTAAGGGCTTGGCTTGTTGGCAGAATGACGACTTTGTATGTGGCACCAAGGAGCTCATATTATAGATGGCAACATGTGAGGAGTTTTTGTATCTCATGTGTCCCATCCCTGGGAAGACGTCGCCTCACAAAATATGGTTTAAAATCAAAAGCGACCTTAAAAAAGCAATTTGGAAGTTCATGGCTTAATTTATATTATTGATACAGAGCCTTTGTCATGAACACTTTCATTCTTTCCAGACTATAGTATATTGCTTGATTTGTTCCACATCTGCATCTTCCATAAGAAAAATAAAGAGTTCAGTAATACAGTCCATCTGGTGGGAGCAAGCGTTAATAAGAAGTTATTTTAACATGTTTAAGGAGGTATGAAGTTGGGCATTGGTTTTACTAACGTCAAGAGTATGAATAAAGCACTTCAGTTGAAGTGGATTGCACGGGTCCCCTGGGAGGGAAGTCCACTTGTTGGTTTTCAATAGTAGGGGACTACATTGCTAAGGCTTGCAAGTAAGAACGAAAAGGAGCTTGATGCTAGCTGGGGCTTCAATAAAGGGGCCTACTGAGTGCGGGGAATCTGTCAGGGTACTAGAAGGATAGTCTTAGAGCTTGGGTATGCAGCAATGAGTGAATAGAAGGCGGAGAGTAGTCCATTGAAAGGGTCCGGGAAATTCCCCTTTGGGGAGGAGATTGGGGACTGGAGATGGAGCCTCATCTGCACAAGGCCTTCAAGCACTTTATTGGGGTGGTTCACTGGGGGACCTCCTTGATGGTGATGGTCAAAGAGTGCTTAGGGTTAAAGCAGCTACTAAAATTGCCTGTCCCTCCAAGGTACTGGTAAGGAAGGCATGGGATGTTGTGGAGGCAACTTACTAACTTCTGCCAGAGGGAAGCAATTTTTTCTCTGGTTGAATTATAGGCTGGGAAGCTTGTTTGAAAAATTGTGGAGGTCAGGATCGACAGGCCCTCCCACAAGGAAGAGAGGGCTGGAGGTACCTCGGATGTTAAATTTTCTTCGCCCTTTGGGAATGGCTAAAGGTGGAGTATAGTGATGGTGTCTGCCTCTCAGAGTTCACAGACTGTCAAGTTCCAGGAACTATATTACAAAGATCTTTGCTTAACGTTCTTGTCCTGGATCACTTGTAAAAAGCATCATGGCTTGATGGACCTATGGGGAAGGAGGGTTATGTAATGTTGGTCTATACCAGTTCAGGTCTTTTGCTTCCAACTCTGTATTAACATCTTGGTCACCGGGGTGACTATGGTCTAGAGGACTAAAATAAGGAGGATGACCTTCTGTATGTCTGTAAGGTATGTGGAGTGAGGAGATGGCAACACATATATTTATGAAGTTTCCGCCATCAGATGTTGTGTAGAAGCGTTCTCCTATGGTATCAGCATACCAAACAAAGTGTAAGCTTTCCTCTGGTCATCTTGCATGGCCAGAGATCCTGATTGCGCATGCTCCTCCAAGTCTGCTTGAGGATAAAGAGGGGTTCAGGGCTTGGTTCACAATATGAAGTGGAGGATATTTATGATCTATGGCTTGCCAGAAACCAGCGAGCTTCCCTACAGAATAAATCCAAATGACAAGCTCCTTGACCATATTCATGCGATGGCTAGTGTCATGTTTACAAGACCTAATTGAGGGCACCAACAGCAAGGACAAGGCTGGGCAGCAGGAGGTCCAAAGGGTCAAGTTTCAGGACCTTCCATACATAAAGCACACCTTGGAATAACGCTGGGTACAGGCCAGGTATGCCCAGGTTGGTAAAAGTGAGGTGCATAACACCCAGCCCCTTGTTCCAGCTCTTGCGTTAAAACGGACAAGTTATATGTTGTATGATAAGGACTCAATTTGGATAATTGGTGAACGGGGGTTCAAACCCCATCTAATTTATGAAATTACTAACTTTGGTCATGCTCAACTTCAATCAATCACTTGAGTAAGATCAGTTATAAAGCACATTACCTGGTCGGATGGAAGTGTGCGCTTATTGATGCAACAAGGTTTAGTATTACTTTCTCCAATTGATGGTTTTCCTGAGTTGGCTTAAAATATGTTTGATCAAGACCAACCTTTCTCATCGGTCATCTTCCCTATAATAAAATACCCCATTTGTTTACAGGCTTTAAGATTTATGTGGACTTGGGCAAACCTATGTGTGGACCTCTTTGAGGAGGTCTCATGACACGTTAGCCATTTTATATGCTTTAATATTACAACATAATCAGGTACACCGCTGGGCAGCTCAGTTTCCCTCCATACTGAGTCACAAATGCACTCTAATCCTGTTTAAAGCTTGGATATGGACTCCCCTTTGGGACGTAGCCAAGTTTTAATGATTATACGATCTTAATAATGTTCACCGTGTTAACCACCATTGCTATATGTCACTTTAGCCCAAGAACCCTCGGCGGGGCTATTCTTCTTGCAATATTGATGATGGGTTCCCTTGCGTTGGTTCTGTGTACCGTGCACCACCACGCAGGGAACTGGAGAGTTATAGATACTCTCCTGACAGCTAGAAATAGCTGTGGAAAGCTATGAAAATCCTTTTCTATCAACTAAGTCCAACTTGGGTGTTAGTCTGGTCTTGTTTTTCACAATAAGAAATGTGAGGAATAACTTTGAACTGGCTGGGCAGCCTTTGCTACCTGGTATACCAAACAGTAAGAAATATTTCAGTTTTTTGGTTGATGCAAGACCCGCGTCTGTGGTTGGGGTTCAGTAATGGGCGTTGATTCGTGCAGCCCCAATGCAGTGGGGGTTTTACTCTGGGTTTCATCCCACAAAGTTTCCTGCATTGGGTGCCCTTATAGACACACAAAAACATAAAGATATCTGTTGGAACAGTTTAGATGCAGCGCTAGATTGTTCCACATCTAAACTGCTGAACCTATTCCCACTTATAAAACTATTTTCTCCTCTTGAGGAAAAACAAGATTCACTTTTCCTTTTAGCTTCATCCCTCAACCTTAGGTGCAAAATGTCCAATCACACTACATTAATAACAGTGGTTTTGGAATTTATCTAGCCACTTTTTGACATTGGATTCTTCCCCATTGTAACATAATTCTGCTGACATTATATTTCCCATATTCTTGTCTTAAATTCCGCTGAAGTCTGATCCTCATATGACTTGAATCTCCTCAATAGTTTGATTATGCAAATTAAACATTGAGCCTAATATTTTCATATTTCACCATCTGCGACATGGAAGCTGATTTACAGCACCAAATCTATGGTGTAGTGCAGATCTCTGTAGGGCCAAAGCGCCATCTGCATTGCAATATGCGAATCAATTTTGATAATACTTTTGTGCCCACCAGGTTTTTTACTTCCTGGTAAAATTGGTCTGCAATGTGGATAATGTTTCATCCTACTTTAATTGGATTCCCATGAACTCCTGTATAAAGCTAGCAAACACAGAGGACTACCAAACTCAGTTATATTGCTTCTTTATCACTTTATTTACCATTATCCCCATTAATATGGAACAGCACCAGATTTTTAACAATCTGTCATGTTTACATGACCTAATAGAGGGTACCAACAGCAAAGACAAGGCTGGGCGGTAGGAGGTCCAAAGGTTCAAGTTGCAGGACCTTCCTGACCTAAATCACACCTTGTAAAAAGCTAGTCACAGAACAGGTATGCCCAGGTTGGTACAGGTGAGGTGCATAACGCTCAGTCCCTTGTTTTAGCTCTTTCATTAAAATGAATGAGTTATCTGTTAAATTGACGATGGCAAAATTCAATTAATCCGCAAATGGAGATTTAACCCCCATTCAATTTATGAACTTTCAACTCAAGTAGTCCTCAACTTCAGTCAATTATTTGTTCCTGAACTATTTCGAAGTATAGCACCCTGTTGGATGGAAGTGTGCACATATTGGTGCACCTCGGCTTAGCACCACTTTCTTTGACAGATGATTTACCAGTTATTTTTGATAACTAATATTTGATACCAACCTTCCTCGTTGGTTGTCTTCCTTCAATAAACCCTGAGTTTTATGTTTTTCTTAAGTTGACTTCGGCAAATCTGTGCTTGGACCTCTTTAAGGGGTCTCACATCACGTTAGCTGATTCATTTGTTTTAAATTTACTTCGGCATCAGGTACACAGTGGGGCCGCCCAGGTTCCATCCAAACCAGGGCACCTGTGCACTCTACCCCTTTTCAAAACTTCGGTATAAATGGCACTTTTGGCCACACCCAAGTTTTGCTGTTTATTTTATCCCTATTAATGTGTATCTTGCTAAACAACCTCACCCTGTTATTTTAGCTCAAGCTCCATATGCTGGGCTATCTTTATATTAACACTGATGACTAGTTCCCTTGTATCTGTCCTGTGCACCGTGAACCACCACGCTGAGAATTAGTGTTATAGATACTCTCCTGACATTAGACAACTAACCCCTTTACATTTAGTACACAAGTTTTTTTTCCATGTGGGACTTTCACAAAGTGTAAATGGTGTGCACCAGCTGTTGGCCACGGCCGTGGTGAGGCGCACCACTGTTTTCACATTTTGCTGGTGGTTGGAGCATCTTGGCGTTATTCTTGCTACAGCCTCCTGGAAAGTACCCACCCTTCTTTCCTGTACCTGGTGGATATGGATGCTTTGCAATCCAAGAGTCATGATTCCCTGACTTTCCACTAAAAATAAATAAAACGCCACCAATAAACTGTTTTTTATTTGGCACCATGTTTGGATGGTGCAGGTGGGATCATCAACTAAGGGCCTGGTGGTGATAGCCTTGGATAATGTCATACAACCCATCACCAAAATGGGCATTAGGTTGTTCACAGCCCAAAACGCATTTTATAACGTTGTTTAACTATATACTGCTGAACCATATATCTCTTATGGATCAGATATGAACCCCATTTCAGTGTATCAAATCACCCTCAGAGAACTCACGCTTGACCAAAACAATGATCTGTGGAACCCAGGAGGTGGAGAAGGAGCTACTTTTACAATACAAAAACGTTTATGCAATTTTTGAATATATGGTGGGATATGTGACCTCAGTTGTAAGAGTGGCTAAATATCCCTCATCATTTATGATTCAAAATCTCACCCTGTGGGTATTCTAAACCTATAAAAGATTTTTTGTTGTTAAGTGTTAGCATTTTCTGTTATAAATAAAGATCATTCAGGTTATTTTTTATTGACTGCTATCCTTTCATCCCCTTTAGGGAAATCAGCACAATATTTTGGTGGACACTGGAGCCTCTGAGATTTTTATTGACCAAGCCCTAGCCGGCTACCTTGAGCTGAAATACTTGTCAGGTGGCATGGTTAGAGGATGGGCTTTCAAGGTATTCCCACGCTGAAAGTTATGGGGTTAGTGAATTATCAATTTGGAAAATAACATTTTTCTGACCACTTCCAATATATCAAAAAACTCTTGTACCCCATTATTCTGGGTGTAGAGTGGTGGCGAAAGCTTAACATCAGAACCAACTTGAAAGACAAACCTTATCCTTAACTTTGAATAATGGTCACGAGTTATTTGTCTTTTTGGCAGAAGCAAACTTTCAGGCAATTTGCCCCATTGGCCCATTATCCACCCACTCAGTATTTCTCCGTTGCTTAAGCCCTCTTTGGAGGTTCCCTTACCTTTCTGTTTGGAGGGGTTAATATCTTCGTTTGATGCGGCTTTAGCCAATGTATT
This sequence comes from Massospora cicadina, assembly GCA_022478985.1. Lineage (NCBI taxonomy): Eukaryota > Fungi > Entomophthoromycota > Entomophthoromycetes > Entomophthorales > Entomophthoraceae > Massospora > Massospora cicadina. The sequence goes on from JAKSZP010017441.1 coordinate 56,191, forward strand.
ACCAGCTCATTCAGAGTTTGATTTCAAGTTTAAGCTCACAATTGATCTGGTACATATACCTTTCCCAATTTATCCATTGATAATATGGGAGGAAGCGTCCTTAAATGTTTGGGTTAAGGAGCAGTTGTCCAAAGGTTTTTCAGCAAACTCCCCCTGTATGTTCCCCACTTCTCTTTGTGGAGAAGACTAATGGTATTTACGCCCATGCGTAGATTATGGGAATCTAAAAAAAACGTCACAGTACTAGACTTGCATCCCATCCCACTGGACTCACAGATTGCACGCTATGTGGAGAAGGTGAGAGTCTTCTCCAAGTTGGATTTTTTAAACGCGCTCAATCAGATATGTATCAAGAAGGGCCAGGTAGGTTGATCGCATTCTGCACCAGAAAAGGGATTTTCCAATTTTGGGTTATGTCCTTTGGGCCTAAAAATGCACCTGCTATCTTTCAATGCCATATTGATGCGGCTTTGGGGACCTGCTGGGAAATGAGCGGTAGCCTACATGGATGATATTCTAGTATTTTCCCCTGACAATGAGTCCCATGTAGTATACCTTTAGCAGGTGGTGGAGCGTTTGAGGGCAGCTGTCCTACGTTAAAAATAAGAAAATGTAATTTTTTAAGTCCCAGGCTACCTTCCTGGGCAACGTCATGTTCGACAAAAGGGCACATAATAACTCCATACAAGGAGAAGGACATTGTGAGTGGCCACTCCAACTTTGGTTAAGAAATTGAGGAGTTAATTTGGGGGCATGTACGTTCCTAAAGAAATTCACAATAAATCTTTCTGAAGTGGCGGCGCCTTTGTATAAGGCGTGTGGGGCAAAAGTGCTCAAGTGGTCCCCAACTTTGCAGGATGCCTTCTAAGCAGTAAAGTTTACTTTGCTTTCAACGTCCGTTCTTTGTACTGTCAAGCCCAATAAAGAGTTCATTGTTGCTTCTGATGCCTCCAATTTTGCTATTGCGGCGGCCCTATTACAAGTAGGTGAAGATGGAATAGAGCATCTGGTGGTATATCTTTCCAGGAAGATGTCTAACCAGAGTTAAGCTACGCCATATATGATAAAGAGTTATTAGTGGTGGTTGAGGCGCTGACCTATTGGCTTCATTTCTTGATGGCTCAGCCCAACCCTTCCACATATGTATAGATCACCGCGCCTTAGTGTACTACTGCGCATCTCATGCCTTAACCCCACGGCAAACCCACTTGCATGAGACTTAGCCCAATTTGCATTTTTTATGAGTTTAATAAGGGCAAGGGGAATGGTTTGGCAGATGATTTGAATCGCAACCCTGAACTAGCTCCAGATCCTAAGGAGTTAGAGGTACATTTACCCAATTGATGATTTTACCAGGTAAAATTGTGTCTAAGTTTTCCTCTCCTTTGGCCAACGGGCCAGCGCTCGCTCCTCTGGAAAATGTGGAAAACTATGGTATTTTCTGAAAGTTAGTCCTGTCCCAGCTTTTGTCAGCCAAATATGCTTTGGTTCTTTCTAGTAGTGCGTTGAATAAGGAGGATATAACCAGGGTTATCACGTGAAGGATGAGATGGTGTGGTTTCAGGGGCGCTTTTAATTTCCTGTTGGATCACTTAGCCTGGAAATCAACTGGGATCATTATGACAGAATCACCGTTGGTCATCCTGGGAAGGCGAAGACTCTAGAGCTTATTTGCCACACTTACAATTGGAAGGGGTTAGCCACACAGGTGGAAAGGTATTGTAAAGAGTGTCTAGTCTGCAACCAAATAAAACTGAATCGCCAGCCTTTGGCAGGGCTATTGGTACCAGTCTAAAAGGCTGAAGGGCCTTGGATTTCTCTTTCAGTTGATTATATTGTGAAATAGACTGTATCTGACGGCTATAATGCTATCTTGGTGGTAAGCTGTTTTACAAAGTTCGCCTACTTTATCTCCTGCATAACCACAGTCACCTCGGCTGAGATGGCTAGGCTCTTTGTCACTCATGTGTTCACTCTTCACGGGGTCCCTCAAGGAATAATTAGCGATTAGGGACCCCAGTTTAACTCTGTCTTTTTGAGCTGTATGAATTACTAAAAATTATCCCCTGGCGTTCAACTGCCTATCACCCCCAATCAGATGGGCAGACTGAACGAGTGAGCATATGCCTCAAACAGTTCTTACGGTATTATACCGCCACAGATCATTCAGATTTGGTTACTCATCTCCCCATGGCCCAATTCAGTTATAACAACTCCCAAAATACATCAATCGGTTGTTCCCTCTTCTTTTCCAACTATGACTTCAATCCCATCTTTAACATTGAGCCCAGTTGTGGATCCAAGGTGGAAGCGGTAGTGGACTTTGCAAAAATGATCAAGAAAGTACACCAGGGGGTGATCACGAATTTAGATGCAGCCATGCAGGCTTACAAGGAGAACGCTGATGGCAAGAGATGAGTTGGACCAGCGTACAAGTAAGGAGATCTCGTGATGCTGGATTCTAAAAACATCCCAATCAAGCAACCATGCAAAAAACTAGGACCAAAGAAGATTGGGCCTTATTGCATTGTCAGAAATGTGGGCCACGCCTCATACCAGTTGGATCTCTCCTCTTCGTTTTTAATTTTTTCAGTGTTCCATGAAAGCACGCTTACATTGTTTGAGGGTCCCCTCACCAGAGACTCCCAAGGCTTATCTCATGGATGGGGTGCCGGAGTGGGAAGTGATGGAGATTATAGCCTATCATTAGGTAAGAAGAAGTCTTAAGTATCTTGTATCCTGTAAGGGATTTGACACAGCGGAGAACAGTTGGGTCCCAGCGCGTGACTGCGCTCATACTCATGATCCAATTATAGAATTACACAAGCGTTTCCCTGAGGCCACAGGATCGAAGTCCAATCAAGCCTTTGCTGCCATGAAGTTAGCCCCTGCCCACAAAACTTTTCATTGGCAAATGCCCCTGGAGGGGGTGGAGCCCAAAAAGAGGAGAGGGTAATGTCATGTTTACATGCCCTAATAGAGGGTACCAACAGCAAAGACAAGGCTGGGCGGCAGGAGGTCCAAAGAATCAAGTTGCAGGATCTTCCTGACCTAAATCACACCTTATAAAACGCTAGTCACAGAACAGGTATGCCCAGGTTGGTACAGGTGAGTTGCATAACGCCCTGTCCCTTGTTTCAGCTCTTGCAAAAAAAAGACGAGTTATCTGTTAAATGATGATGGCAAAATTTGTTTAATTGGTGAATGGGGGTTTGAAACCCATTTAGTTTACAAAATTTCCAACCCAGGTTTTCCTCAACTTCAATAAATTACTTGAGTTTGGACTATTTCAAAGTATAGCACCCTGTTGGATGGAAGTGTTTACTTATTGGTGCACCTTGGCTTAGCACCACTTTCTCTGACATATGATTTCCCCAGTTATTTTTTATAACCATCATTTGATACCAACCTTCCTCGTTGATTATCTTCCTTCAATAAACCCTGAGTTAGTTCTTTGTTTTTCTTATGTTGACTTTGGCAAATCTGTGCTTAAACCTCTTTAAGGGGTCTCACATCACGTTAGCTAATTCATTTGATTTAAATTTACTACAGCATCAGGTACACAGTGGGGCCACCCAGGTTCCCTCCAAACCAGGGCACCTGTGCACTCTACCCCTGTTCAAATCTTGGTTATAAACGGCACTTTAGGCCTTAGCCAAGCTTTGCTGTTTATTTGATCCCTACTTATGTGTATCATGGTAAACACCCTCACCCTATGTCACTTTAACTCAAGATCTCTATGCTGGGCTATCTTTATATTATCACTGATGACTAGTTCCCTTTCATCGGTCCTGTGCACCGTGCACCACCACACGTGGGAACAGGAGAGTTATAGATACTCTCCTGACACAATCTGTGGTTTAAACTGTTCATCATTGTTACTGCCTACTGTTTGTCAACATATCTGGAAAAGTTTCCTTTTTGAATAGGAAAAAATTGCTGAAGCATTATACCAATTAGATTTAGGTAATTTCAACATATCCCAAGATTCTTCTGTCACTACTGTAACATGAGGTACTTGCCCAGCAGCCCTTTGAACTATAGAGGTAATTTTGGGGATTATCTCAAAAAGTGCTGCAAAGGCCATAGGCATGTTTACTTGTGGCTGCACTTTCCCAAAAGATGTTTCTTCGTCTTCATAGTTATCAGCCACATATTCCTCTATCTGTGCACAATTGCACTTGTGATGTTCTAGGTCATGTAAACACTTTAAGATTTCAATATGTATTCGTGAAACCAGCATAATTGTTCTCTATCTTCTACTCTAGCAGCCTTCTGGAATGCTAACTCTTTAATTAATTCAGTCTCCTTCCACTTCAAGGAGAAGACTTTTCATTTAGAGCATTATATAGATTTTTGACCTGCTCTATTTCCTCCTCAGACTTAATTGATCATTCTTCCAAGGTATTTAAATCTGGATTGAGATGACAAGTCCATAGCGATCCTGTTAACTGTCTCTATTTCTGCCAACATCTTCAAAAGTATGTTTTTGTATGACGTTATGCTGATAACCTTTGATGTAGAATGGCCTGGAAACTCAACTACACCTGTAGTTAGCACCAATTGTAAAAGTTATTTCTTGTTTATTGAAAGGTTTGGGGTGTAAAATGTTTAGATTGTTGATATAATAGATATTAATGAGGGTCATTGAAGATAGTAATAAACATTTATACAGCAGAGATTTCACAACTAAATATATTTGCTCATGCTTCTCCTATGGAAAGGTACTGATAACCTTCCTTCAACCTTAGTGAAGATACTTGAAAACAATCCAAACAAGATAAAAGTCTCCCGTTAACTCTAATCCCAAGTGTTGGCAAACTTCTGTACAACAAGGGGATCTATCCCTTCCACTCTTGACGCAATAGACCTTGATAAGACCAGATAACTAGATAATGAAAAACATCCCTTAAACTCTTCTTGGGAGATCAATAAATAATTAAATCATTATCTGAAATTATCTTATTAGAGTGTCTCTTTTTATCAAATAGTTAAAAGAACCTATTTAAAGTATCTGGCGTCCAACTTTTCTGTTAGCAACCCAATGGAATTGGCACCCATCGCTGATGAATTTAACCCTTTCAAATTCACCAAAATATTAATGGTGCATCTGCTCATCTATCCACCTATTCAAAATTCAACGCTGACTATATTACAATATGTCCTGGGTTGGATTTAGAATAAGCATGTCCCTACGCCTTCATCCAGACTCAGTGTATTGACCTTTATAAACTTAGTAACGTGCGTAGGTAATGGGAACTTTTATCAAATAATAGCATGCTGCAATACTTTTTTGGCTACCCCACAAGTTGCTGCAAACTGTAGCGTTGCCAACACTCAGCAACTGTCAAAACCCCAGTTGACAGGCGATAAACTTTAATTAATCTGCACATGGTAATTAATTATCAACTGACAATCATAATCAATCCACTTGTAATTATTGTTGGAGTTTCTCCCCATGGAACATCAGTAATCTGATGAAATTAAATCTTGGCATATTAGTTAAAATTCCATAATAAATAAAGACCAACAATAGTTACCACATATAAAATTATAATTCTCACATCAAGTATAGGTTTTCATATTAGAAATTAAACTCTATCAGATAATAGATTTTTCCTATAATCAATTTAATCTGGATGTTGTGGGCAAACTCAAAATTCTAACAGGTTTGCTCCAGTAAAATCCGCAGCTGTTCCTATCACAGTCTTCTGGATTGTTATGGGGTCTTTGGTATGCATTTGGACTGTTTTGCTCCTCACTTAAACCATAATTATGTTTTCTTTTATATTCTTAAATAGCTGAGACCTTGTCGTTATGGACTATCCTTTGGGTACTAGCACACTCAGTTTGTATGGGCAGTGTTCTCTTAGAAAGCTGCAACCATGACAGGTAAAAGACAATGTCAGAGAGCGCCTCAGTATAAATACCAGTCAACTGAGAAAGCAGCTGACATTGCAAACTACGTCCTGGAGGAGCCCCTTATATAATTTTTAGACCCCTGCTGCTGACATCCAAATTATGATTATTTTATCTGAAGTGTCTTTCCTTTCATTGACTTCATCTAATAAAGTAAAAGAAAATTTAATAGTCACTTAATTACAGAAAAGCGATTGGTGGCAAAGAATAGGCTTTAAGGACCTCCACATGAGCCACGTTCTGGCTCACAACAACATATAATCTTTTTTATAACACTAGGAGCTCCAAAGTATAACCTTCATATTTACCCAGAAGAACAACTAAAATCAGGGATATGGACTCCGCTGATAATGAAACCAATTGAGAATACAGAATCACCTTCTAAGGGACTGAATAAAATTTTCATAATTCTACTTAAAGATACTTTATCTGACCCATTATTATATATACTTTATAATATTTTAAATAAGAAAAACTAACAAAGAAACTAATTTTTGTTCAATATAAAGAATTTAATAAACTAACTCATAAGGGTGGTAATTATAGGAGGCTTGGACTTAGATTATTTAGTACCAACTTAAATTAATAGAAGTACATTTGAGCTTTTAAACAGTCATCATAAAATATATTTCAAAATCTAACACAGTTTAATTTGCTTGAAAACATGAGAAAAGACCATATTACCTAAAATGAAACTCTCCAATTTTGCCCAGTGACATACCATGTGAAAAAAAAACGTAAAACTTATTATATTTGATCTATCCTTATTAATTGGCACCCCCTGATTAAGAGGTTTGTTTGGCAATACCAATATTGGGCTATTTTATATAGCATTGTCCTTCTCTGACGCCTTGGAGAATGGTAATGTTTGATAGCAACTGAAGGAGAAGCGCCATAATGTATGTCCTTGCCTCTGTATTACTATTTCAAATCCATAACTATTAATTAAAAAAGTACTAATTGAGAACTTGGGTAGATGGGCCATATCTCTGAGTGAAATGCCATGACATAGTGACTATCTACTGTGTGAGATAGATTGTTTTATGAATTAGGGGGTGGTTTTGGGGTTTTACCCCCTTTTTGTTATAAAAGGGTGTAGGGTTCTGTCAAGGTGGAGTAGTCCCACTAGGACTCACCTTACCCTTACCTTTCATGGAAGGCACATCCCTTGTCAGAAATTTATTCCAAAGCTAGTTACTGTGTTTTTTGGGTAGTTTGATAGCTAATGGAAACTACGCTTTTGGTGGATAGAATAAATTTTAAAAAGCTTGATATAACTCATCTCTATTTTCTTTTTATTTGAAGCAGTCTTAGACGCTAAACCATCTGTTCTCACTAGAGATGGTTCACTCAAAGATATCAGATTCTTAATTGAGCGGCGCGAATTTCCAGAAAGCTATAATGGCCTATACTTAAGCCATTTAAAAACTATTTACCATGAAAGGTTCATGAGACGTGGGTATGAATCCTTTGAATGGAGATAACATGTACACCTGAAACTCAATTTGAATTATTGAGTGGTAGAAAAAGCTTTATCTTTTAGGATCATTTTTTAAATCTTTCAGACCCTCATAAGGACCTTAATCTTTGCACGTTACCTTATAGAAAACATATATGTATAATTATTGGAAATAACATAACAGTGAATAATTCCTTAAGTTCATGTGCAGGGTGGAACTTTCAATCATGGAATTTTTTGTCATCCTTTTTTGCTTTGACTAGGTGTTCCTGTACAAGGTTCTGGGCTCTACAGATGTAGTTCATGCAGTATTCCACTGCTAAACCTGCGGAGCTGAAGCAAGCACCAAAATTTATGATGTACTACAAACTAGGTTGACCTCATAAGAGAAGAAACGTGTCAAAGCATGGGAAAGTTGTTGTATGTAAACTGTGCTAGATGAGGGTCCAATGCTCTTAACTTATGACTGGCTAAGGCTTAGAAGCGGAGGTATTATTCTAGAGATAGACTAACCCTCTTGGTTTGCCCATCCATTGAGAGTGATAAGTTTTCAACTGACAGGGTTTTTCTTGAAAATTTATTTAAGAGAGAATTCCAGGTCCAGGCAGTAGATTAAGGCCATAGTTTCTCAATAATTTCTCTGATAGAACAAACATGGAGAATACGTGCACAAAAACATAGCCACATCTTCCTCTGAAGTGACTGTGGTATTCTTTTAAATGAAAGTGGAATTTCGTGAAATTTGACAACCAAAATGATTTCATTATAGCTTTAGAGAGAAGATAATCTACAAAGGAATTAATGAAAACTGAGGTCCAAGACCTTCATCAAATTGTATGGGATAAAGGATGCTTCTCTTTTTGGATCTGTTTAATTTAAAGTTGGCGCATACCACACAGTGAGAAACCTACAAGGGAATCTTCTTGGAGGAGCCTTACTATCTGTATGATCTATTGACCAATTATGCACTCTTGTACCCAAGCTGTCTACTTCTGGAGGGTCCTGGTGCTCCGGTATAACAGAGTTGTAAGTGAAGAGGAACTCAAACTTTATATTGTAAATTAGTTTCCATTTATAATGTTACATAGTGGTATACTTTTGAGTCTGTTAAAAAAGTCCTCGTGTTCCTTAATTCTCTCTGGAGAATTTAACTAAACCGTTAAGACCATACTAAGATTAGGTGCAACTTGGGGTAGGCTATCAAAGAATACTGAGATGAGCGAGCATCAGGAACTGTGATATGACAACGGTGATAAGCTTAGGTAAGTTATTTATGTTAAAATTTGGTGAAGAGTTCTAAGTTAATATATCTGTTAAACATTAAGATATTCTTTTAAAAACTCATATTTAAATATGATATTACATAGTTATAGTAGGTGCAGGCCTAGAGGTGGGCTAGTTTCTGTGGCTTTCTTTGTTTAGGTGATTGCTTATCAATACTTACTTTAATCTAATACTGTGTTCAAAAATAAGCTAACTCAAGTAAGTCAATTCCCAGGACACAACCGCCAACTCATTATCAAAAATTCCTAAGCTTATACAGAGGATGTAAACTTTTGGAGGAAGTAAGCAACATGGTGTTTAACTCAATAACGCTACTGAAAAAGCACTGAGCATGCAACAATTATTGATGCATTGCAGGCCACAATATAGGGCCTAGACATGTCCTCATTCCAGAGAACTGTAGCTTAGAGGAAGGCCTCTTTGATGAACTCAAACTCATGCTAGCATTCGCTTGGCCACTTGAAGGAGACATTTTTAAGATCAATGGATGGAGAGTGATCACTAGTTGAGCAAGGGCTGAAAAGAACTTCTTGAGAAATATTACAGTACATATTAAGCTCCTAAGTTACTTTTTGAAAAACTAGAGAGAACCAAGATCAAATTCGTTTCTGACTAGAATGTTGGTAATGTATACCTGTTTTACAAGGCAAAATTACCCTAGAAGTTCACCTCTCCCTAAAAAATTTACACTTGAAAGGCTTGAGAAAAAGCCTGTTCTTGTGAAGAGCGTCCTAAATGCATCCAAATAATTAGATTGCTGCTCATGATTAGGTAAGTAGATCATAATGTCAGTAGTGTAGGGTGAATAATGCAAGAGAATTGGATTTCTCCAAAACATTGTCAATAGGTCGCTTTAGGATTGCTGGAGAGTTAATCACCCTAAAGGGAATCACTAAAAATTGGAAGATTTCTCTCATAGTTTGGATGGCTGTAGGACAATCCTGCTCTTCCTTGACCCTCACTTTATTGAAGGCGTTGACTAGGTCTAGCTTAAGCAAAGACTATGTATTTATGATTACCTGATTAATGAACTGCGCTAGAGGCAGGGGGCATGGGTTTAGAACCGTCAAGTTATTTAGATGCCTGTAATCAGCACATGACCACATAGAAACCTCCACTTTTTGACTAAAAACATCATAGAAGAGATCATAAAGGGATTCTCAAAGATCTAACCCTTATTCAACATGTCATCTAGACACAATCCTAAATCCTTATCCCCTTCTCCATGTAAGGATAAATGGTGCAACTAATTCTAACATAATCTACCATCAGGCGGAATTCCAGGTCATAGGATGAGTGGGTTGGGAGATAAGTAGCCAAATTAAAGCTATATGTATAGTTATAGAAGTTTAGGATTGACAGAAAGTCTGGTGGGATTTTCTAAAGGTGAGAAAATGAGAGCTGCTATGGAGCCGAGGGATACTTCCTGGGGGAGAGTAGTAATAAGGGGAAAATCTCCACTGAGTATTGCGTTCTTAGAGTATATTAGACTTGAGTCTGAGTTGATGTTTACTTTCATTTGTTGCCTTAATCCAACTCCCTCAATCAAAGTATACCAGGTTACAAACTGATGAGTAGTAATTACAAAAGCATAAGTTGTGGATGTTATATGGAGTAGAACTTCGCAAAGTATTCCACTTCTTTAGAGCCAAAAACTTACCCAAAACTGGAGGAGCCAAATACAACTTATAGTCAAGAGATTGAGCACCATGAGGTCTATAACGTTACTAGATGTGCCGTCATTAAGATGTTTATTAACCATCACTTTGTGAGATCCAAATTGTAGGGGCACAGGAAAATGATAATAAACCCAATCTTGTTTATCAAATGTTATTGAGAGTGAAACATGGGGATCTTCAAGAACTAAAGAATCATCTTGTTGTTAAGGAGTTGGGATAAGTGGAGCATCAAGTTGAAAACATTCCACTATTCTCACCTCTTTAGGTGATAGTTTGGGGTTATTGGGGTTTTATGGCACCGTTAACTCATTATGTTTAGAAGAAAGAAAGTTGTTGAAACTGGATTTATAACAAAAAAGTAAGAACAGATAATTGTTGCACTCAATAAGGTATTGCAGTATGAAGACATACTACCTCAAAGTAGGTTTGAAATTCTTTTATTTATGTTGGGAAAGCCTTGGGACAAATATGCCACACCAAAGAGGGGGAAAGAATGAGATAAGGGGGCTACAACCTAAACTTGAGTACTTGATGAAAACATTTTGGCAAGTGTTCCCATATTACCTGGTGGTGTTGGTGGGGTTCGCTTGAGCTGCTCAGAGAAAATTACTGATATTAAAGCAGATTTGCAGTTCAAAACTGCCAGTTAAGAAGGGTATCAGAAGCCAGCTCTGCACCATCCTCTGAAGTTGGCGCATAATTGCTTCACTGTACATCCAAATTTTAAATAATTTAATTTTCATTTTTGTTGAAATGATTGCTAATTTTGATGGATTTGGGGTCAAATTGTGAATTGCCTCAAGATAGATAGTGTGAATTGTCCATGGGGATAATGCAAAAATGGCCACATGAAGCAATTCTGGGATGGATGAGTCGATACTAAGTGCCATAAAATTTGCAATCAGGCAGAGTTTGGTGGGCATGCAGTTGGGTGTCATCAGTGGCTACACTAGTTTCCAGACAAGTCAGGCCGCTGGGCACTCTTTCAACCTGTGCAATAGAGTGTCTTTTGCGCCGCATACTTTACAGTGTTCTTGGGTTGAGTTGGACCTCTCAGCTGTTTGGTAGGTCCTGTGTAAGCATCACCAGACTTGCACCCTAATTTTTGGGTGAAGTAAATCGTGTCACAAAATAAAAAAAATTCTGAGCTTATTCATCATATGGCTGATCATTTTGGTCCAGAATATTGATAAGGGCTAGGGTTCAGGTTCTTGGAAAAGGGTAGTTCTCTACTGTGTCTTGTGCGCCCCTGAATTCCTGAGCATAGGTGTGGTTCACAAACCCTTGACTGCATTGGCCCCATGTGATGCTTAGAGGGAACAGCCACCTATATTAACAGATGATCTTCAGTACCATGTGGGAGAAGTTTGAGGACTGGTGTGGACCATGGGCATTCAGATTGGCTGTCAGGTAGGACAGGAGGGTGTTTTACGCTGTCTGGTGGGTGGGTCTGAGGTCCCATCCATGTTTATTTGTGCGGCATGCAACCAGTAGTTCAGTTTAGAATGGGCTTGTCACTCTAACTATCCACCTACCAAATATTATATCAGATTGGGCGACGTGGTCAGTGAGGCCTAGGCCTCTTCCATTCTTGGTCTGTGGAGTTAGCCTATTTGTATTGGTGCTCTTCTGCCATCCTACAATCACTACTGAAGTAAGGCCCTGATGCAGTCATGGAACATTGAGCAGAAGGGGACAAATTCATCTGGGACCTAGATGATCAGAAGCAAGAGGGAATTTGCAACCATGAATCACCCCATGAGCCACATTTGCCTCCTTCTGAGGGAGGCAATGTGGGATTTGAGTTTTTGGACAAGCCTGTCCTCGATCCTGAGTAGGTTAGGCCCGTTGGAGTACAGGGTGATACCCAGGTGTTTCACTGGGCCACCCAAAAGGCGCCACCCTTAATGGAGCCCAGATTTTGCCCAGTTTCTTATTTTTTGTAGATTTTAGTGGATTTTGAGGGTGGTCCTTAAGTGCTGGCGAAATGTATGCAGCTTGCTGAATAAATTATTTTAATTGGACTTAACTTGTTATTTAAATTAAGGCTTTGGTTCACCTCAATTGAATTAAATTTTGCGTTATTTTATTTAAATTCTTTAAATTAGTGTGGTAATTTAATTTGTTGCCAATTATGTCATACTTTATGAGGTTTTGAGATCTGCAATTAAAGTTACAATTGTTGATATTTGGTCTTAAATTGTTCAAAAAATTAAATTGATATTTAATTCTTTGATGTTTTATGTTAATTCATTTATATTTAATCAGATTGGCTGGTTGATTTGTTGCTGATTAATCATACTTGACGAGGTTCTGAGACCTGCAATTTAGGTTTCAATTGTTGATATGTGGTTTTAAAATTTTTAGATTATCTAAATTGATATTCAAAACTTTGATGTTTCACATTAAATTATTTGATTAATTTTGTCAAGTCAGCTGGTTGATTTGATGCCATTTCCATCTTTTTTGGGTAAATTTTGAAATTTAAATCAATTGCAAAACTTATCTGATTATTGAGACTAATTTTTGCATTTAAATTTGGGTCAGCTGAGGTGACAATGATGTCATTATTGACATTGACAGCTGGCTCCTGATTCGTTGCAACTGAAATGGTCTGACTTTTGAATTTTCTAAATGCGTTTTTGTGAATTGCAATCTATTTGGTTTCTCTTCTTCTAATTCACCATGATGTCAGTCTTCCTCAGACATCCATGGCACTAGGTATATAAAGTCTGGTTGTCGCCCACCACAGGTACCATTTCCAGTTGAGTGGGGGTAGCAGGATGTAGGGTGGCTCTAGCTGGGGCCTGTTGGCAAACCTTGGTTTGAGTTTTGCCACCCCATGTTGATTGGGTGATTTTCATGCTGCCAACAGGTAAGATTAAGTTTTTGATTTGTTGACTCCTGCGTTGCTAGCTAATTTGTTTTGGTGGATGATTTACTTTAGTTTCTTTAAGTCCTCCAAGATTGCAATCCCTATGACTGCATCATCTGCATGTGCCAGAGCTTTCAGCAGTGACTACCCATGCACACTGATACCTTTGAGCTCCGCTTCCACCACCTGCAACACTGTGTCAAAAGCCAGGCTGTACAACAGGGTCTCAAAGTGTCTTTTTGCCTCACCTACATTGAGGTGAGATTTTGGCTGACTGTAATGCAAGGCCTAAAACTGACATGCTTGTGGTAATTTTTTGCTTCATCACCCATTCAATGAATTTTTGAGGCAGGTGTGCTCTCTTCATGCAACGGTGTAGGTATGACCAGTCTACCCTGTTGTAAGCTTTTTTTGGTTTAGGAATATTAATTCCCCACTAGAAATTTGACTGGATGACGTTGGTTACTATGTAAATTTGTAATTATAATAAGATATATAGCTTTTTTGATGTGTAATGTATTCAACCTCAATAAAGTATTAGTTAGTACTCCAATTGTTAAAGATCCGTTATAATAGTAATAAGATTTCTAGATTCAACCTGGCCATGGATTCTCTGTATTTTTATTGCTTGTTAGTTTCTGTCATCATCACCTTATAGTCCCCCTACCCAATGTATGCCACCAATATGCTCTTTGGTATCTAGAATATGCTAAGATTGGTCTTCTCCATGGCGCTCAAACCATTCAGATTACTCACATCTTTAATATGCTGATATATGTTTTCCTAATAACCTCAAAAGCTCGGTGTACAATAGATTTTAAATTAATGATAGATCAATCAGATATGGCTTCCTTGTGATAGAGTGAAAATAAATTGATGGAAACACTTACTCTAGAATGGCCATATAACACTAAATTATACAACTTATAATTAATAGAAATAAGATGTAACTCAATGGCGCAAGAGCAATGGTATAAAAATTCAAAGGAAGTTGATTTTTCAAAATGTCTGATGGCAGATTAATATGACTTGATTTACCAAATAAATACAGGGAGTGCGATGGTGTGATCTATGTTATATAGGGTTTTACCTCGCATAAGGTTGGCTAAGTCTGATTAATATACTAACATGAATTAATCTACCAAAAGATACAGATGGTGCGCCAGCTGAGTGTATGAGGGCATGTAAAATGTCAAACTTGAATGTTTTATTAACACCAATTCTCAACAAAGGTACTCTTCTTCATGGCACATATTGTGATAGAAGGAGGGCGAGAACCAGTGGCGTCTGCTAAAGCCAATACTGTGATACTAGAATAAAATAATACACATTATTGTTGACTTTAGCTTTTAGAGTGGGGTCCATTGCTGGTATAGGACTAAAGAGAGTTGAGATGGAGGTCAAGGTGGTTTAATTGAAGCAATTGATGTCTTAATATAAGACGTGGGGTGAAACCAGTAGCTTGTTCTAGCTAGAATGCAGCCTCAAATGATTCAGGCTTGGGGTCCTAAGATGGATGGCTTGCGAAAAATGAATCCAGTGTGGCTCTAAAGGCTAAGATAGCAACCTCTAGAGGTAAATATGATGTATGTGTTACACCCTAAATAATTCTATAAATGCTGCTAAATATGATGTACTGTCCCAATGTTAATAGAAGCAACAGGCACGAGTTCTAAACTCTGGAACATGCACTGCTAAAGCTTTTAGGGTGATAACGGAGTGGAGTTCTCTACTTTACTTGGTGACCTAAATACACTTAAATCTTAGGGTTCATCCCCAACAAATGCATCCAAGAAGGCCACACTTTTTTGGGCATCAGTAAGTGTTGGGATATAAAAAATCTGCTGTTCGTTACTTAAAGGACTTATAAGTCATCAAGAACCTGATTAGCCACCTCTGTAGAGGGAACAGGGGGCATATCCATAGTGGCTGAGAGTGGATTGGGAATATCCGTTGAGATCAGTTTATAAGTGACTTGCTGTGTTACTAGTGCCAGATAGCAGTAATTGAATAGATAGATTGGACCAAACAGAAAATACCAAGATTACTGAAGAATGTAAGATAACTACTTGTAGTATGAAATTGTGTCACTAAATCTGGACAGAAGGGTAGAATGTGCTTGGGGTAATGGATGATTCATTATGTCAGGGATGCAGCTAAGTGTGAGAAGACAGGATATCCATAAGATGGCGTTAGGACACGGTGGATGGTTAAGAAAAGCCATAAATATAACTATCCAAATAATGTTTAATTATAGAAATCTGTGGTTAAAAAAGCAGGTGATGGTTATTAAGAGTACCTAGTGCCTTCATCACAAGCCATAGGGCTATAGTAGGGGTAACCGCGAAGTCTGCAGGGGTGGCCTCAAGATGTGGTAGAGGCGGAGTGGATGACAATCCTCCAAGGGATCCGTAGTTGAGTGAAAGTGGTTAAATTGAACTTGATCATAATTTCAGAAATGACTTTATTGCTAAATAATAAATTAATTTAAGTTTATTTTCATCTTCATCTCAGCGTATTAATATAAAATGATGAGATTATCTACAACATGATCATTGACGGCGTGGTTGTAAAAACTTGCACTATATATGAAGATGAATCAACTAAAGTCAAACTCAAATTCCCTCCACTTACCAACGATTTGATTCATGACTCTAAAAAAACAAAGGTATTAGCTATGGTTCATCTAATGGAAGAAGAAAAAGATCTGAATGCCATTAAAACCAAGGCTACAAAGGAGCCACCCTATTTATAACAGAAGACTATCATAACACAAAAGAATAGTTCTCATCACACACCTTTACCTGAAGTCCAGGGAGATCCTGATCGTCATTCCACAACAGAACATCCTGTGTGCGACAAACCCTATCACTCTATAAATGTTCCAAGCTTTAATCTAATAATTAAAAATTTTGCTCAAGGCCACTTATGGACCAAAACAAATATTGATTAAGAATTTCACTATATTTTAATCATACAACAACTGCTTCATGGTTTTATGTGCCTGAAGGGCGTTACAGCCAGGTCATAGCATCAAAAGTTCCCTTGACATTGAGTAACTATACATAGCTTCTAGTTTGTCTTACACCAAAGTGGGAACCAGAATGGATCAATACCTTCACACCTTCATACACCCGACCATCTATCACATTATGAAAATCTTAGGGCTTCACCACCAAGAAGTAATGCAACAATTATGCCTGATTTAATCACTCCATTCATCCACCTATTTATTACTGATTTTCTTCTCCTTTATCCAAGAAAATTGGAACCCTAATTTTTGTATATTATGCTAAATAATAAATTCCAATATCAGATGATTTGTTGGATGAAGGAACCTTTGTGTATTTACAATATCAACACAAAACTGAGTGAAATGGCCGTATCCAAAGCTTAACTTCAAGTCAGACAGAATATTGGTCTGTTTTGGATTGTATCTCCAGCCTCAGAGTGCAGTGGTACAATGTTTCACATGACTGAGGAAGCCTTACTGCAAGACCATCATGGCGCATAATGCCTATTGGCCCTGAAGGGCACTTGGCTATTAATGCCCTTCCAGACCAAAGGGACCCTCTGGGTCCATGGATATCAAGGGGATAGTGGACTTATAGAGCCCTCAGGATTAACTGGGCCCCTTGGGCCTTCAGGGATATCATGTTCTCATACAGCCGGGCCATGTGGGGACATTGGCCCTCTAAGTCCATCTGGATTTTAGGATCATTTAGCTGGCAAGGGTAAGATGTGCCTACCGGTCCTCCTGGCCTACCGTGACAGGACTCAAGGATGACGCTTCTTAACATTGATTAAATATTACCCAGAATCAGGTCACCCAACTCAGATAACAAGTTGCGGTTATTACTCTTGGTGTGGTGATGACTTAAAGATTGACATATTGACCCCAATTATTCCTTGGAAGTCTTAGCTGAAGAATCATGAAGTCATTAGATTCTTCTAGTTGCATGGTGATCAATTAGCCCACATTAATAACTAGCTCATTTAACTTACCAGCCATGTCAAGGCCATTAAGGAAGAACAAGTCTCTATTAAGACCACCATTAAACCCAGAAACTTGAATTTCAAGGGCTCAAGGAGCAATTTACCCAAAAGGCCACTGCTACTACAGTAATGCCTCGATATACAGATCTAAAGAATGATGTCAATAATTTGAGAGCGCAGCTTGATCAATTGTGATCTTCTGATTATGATAGTACTGAGTTCTAATTTTCAGCTCATCTTGAACTGACCGTGATATGCATTTTATCTACACCTGTTTCCACTAATTTTAAGCCTACATTTTCTTGAGAAGTACATTAATAATGAAGAAAGTATTACTTTGTTCCTATACATATACAAAAGTGCTATGAAGAGGATATCTGATGATAGAAAGTTAAATAAATACCTCTCTGCTTGATTAAAATCGTCCAAGAAATCATGGCCCTTAACTGAAGAATAGTCAACCTTGTAACCAAGTCAAGACCACCATAATAAAGGAAATTAAAAAGTGATCAGACCCTGTCCTCACAGAAACAGGATTCATATATATGCATCAAGCATGGGGAATAACCAACTTAGTTTGCCAATCAATTTTACTATGAGGCACAGTCCTTGGTTGCTTGTTGCTCTCTTTCTATAGATGAAGCCGTTACTGCTGTCATTTTTGCCTTGGCATCTTACCCCAACTTTCAATTACATATTGGAACAATAAAGTGACACTCCTTGAGCATCCTGGACATCAAAGAGGCTCTCATCAAAATCTTTTCCAGTTTACTCCAAAAGGGCTTAAATCCGGAATATCTCCTAATTGAAGTCCCCAGATTAACGCTTTTTAAAATAAGAGGCCAAAAAGAAAGACAATCTAATGCGCTTGCTATGGAAGACGCTGACATACCATTGAAAAATTAAAAATCACTAATGAGGTTGGAAAAGCCCTTCAATATGAATGTAGAGGCTCTTCATGTTGATGACCACCCTACGCCTCAACCATTTACTTCTTGAGCTATTATTTTTGCTGCCTTATTCTACCAATACCGTCAATATGTCTGCTGAAAGTAGATACAGTAATTCAGATTACTCTTATTCCCTATGTATTCCCCCAATTTCTTTCTTTACCCTACAACCTCATTTGGAGAATCAGTATTAATATGGAATTTTGAATATGAAAACTTAAAGTTCAAGACATTGGTGAGACTGTATCCTCAGTGCATGTTAAAATTTTCAAACTGGTCAGTCAAATTTATATTGTGCCTGACCTCCAACATAATGTTGAATATGGAAATGTGGGCCCATTACACTGATTACTTTGCGCTTATTCAGTCTTACCCGTGTGTTTTAAAGCTTACTATAAAGAACCTTGTTGTGGTTCTTGAGAATCAAAGTTACGTCCTATTATTAAGGATGCAATTTCTGCAAGAGTTATCTGAGATGTTACCCTATATGAATTCAAGTTATCTGTAATTGGTTTGGGTTCGCTAATCTTCAAAACGCCCATAACCAAGAAGGAAAACCCCATTAAAAGTCTGCCTTATGGAGATTGACTGACTTCATACCAAATTGAATAACATGTAGTTTGGCTTCTAGTAAAATTGCCTCCTCAATCCACTGAAGCTCAGAAATGAATGGCGTTATATGCTCCATCTCAGGTTGTAGTCCCCGCTCAGGAGCAAGTTATAGTAAAAATCCACATCTAATAACATATCCCCCAGTCATATACTAAAAGTTCACGGGGTAAGTAATCCATCCATCAAGGAGATATTGCCCAGCCCAGGAATACTAGATTCAACCTATTCATGGACCAACTCAAAATTGATACTTAATCTGACTTGACCTCTTGGGTCCTAGGGAAAAAGGACCTCCTAGTTTAGTTCACCTATTACCTGTTGATGAATTACATAGTGTTATAAAAATTTGGTACTCTCCGGAATTTTGGACTTGAGGATCCTCCTACTATAGCCACCATTAAACATAACATTGGCTTGAACTCATCAAACTTAATGAGAAGCTGCTGAGCAGCTCTTAGCTAATTATTCTGATGTCTTTTCTTTAGTTCTTATAATTTTGGAAATATGACTGGAGTGACTCATTTTATAGATACTGGAGATGCCTCGCCTTTATGGACCAAGCCTTATTGAAATAAAAAAGTGGAAGAAGCCTAAGTAACTGTCAGATTAATTAAAAATTTTGGAGGCTAGTTTATTAAACCTTCAAATTCCCTTAAGCTTCACCTCTGCTGTTAGTGAAAAAGTAAGATGGTACCCATCATGCACAATGGAGTATTATAAACTGAATTATCTCCCAAAAGGATAGATATCCTTTATCTAGGATTGATAATTCCCTTTGGAGCTGGCCATCTTGCAGTTCTTCACTACGGGTTTATCCAGCGGATACTGGAAAATAGACCGTGCTTTGGAGGATCAAGAGAAGTGCGTCCTCATCACTAAAGAGGCATTTTCAAACAAATTTGAATGTTGCAGGGGCTGTGCAACGCCCCTGATACGTTCCAGTGAGCCATGGATGGAATTCTAGGGGATCTGAAAATTTCCTGTGCTCTAGCGTATTTAGTTATACTAAAGTCTTTTCCAAAACTTCATAGCTTCTATATCAAACACCTATTCCAAGCATTCAATCAACTATGGTCAGCATTTTTAAAATTGAAACCCATAAAATGTACAAGTTTTTTAGCGCATATCATAAAATTAGGGCATAAAGTAACCAACGAAGCTATCCACTGCCAGATAAAGTTACAGCCATACACAAGATGTATCATCCAAAAAGTCTAAGAAAATCCAGGTATTTTAGGGATTGTCAATTGTTACCACTGATAAACCCCTCATTTCGATGAAATTGTGGAGCCCTTAGTCAACCTGTTACTAAAATCTTATTCACTAGGTTTATCACAAGGACAATCCTAAAAAACCTTATGATTGGCATTGACTAAATCTCCTGTGATAATACATCCCAAATTAATTCATCCTTTTCTTCTTTTAACTGATGACAGCAATGTTACCATTTGTGCCATTCTGGTGCAACATAACGACAATCAAGTACACCAACTAGTTGCATATTTTAGAAAAGACTCTTTTCAAGATTGAATAAAATCAGGCATTACAGAGCGTGGGTACCTAGCAGTAATCTTAGCCATTGAGCATTTCCATCCCTTCCTTTATAAGACACATTTTACTGTATTGAACGATTACACCTCCCTTCATTGTTTACATTAGATGATGATCCTAACAGCGAATTAGCCCAGTGTGCTTTAATGTTACAAAACATTTTTCCAATTGTTCACTGAAACATCGTTATCCACAAAAATTCTGATGGTCTCTCCCATAATCAGTCCTGACAGTTCTATCTTCTGAGGAGGACCGCCTAAATGACATCCTTTTGTTGCAATTTATGGTCATTAGAAACTCCTGAATTCCAGAGTGAATTTAGATAGTGTGCAGTCAATACTCAAATAACTGATGGCAGAATCTATAAACTATTATAAAAAAGTGGCTCACTTATGTCTGCCCTACGATTGGATTGAGGTCATTATGGAAGGGCATACTACTACTGGATATGGTGAAGCACGAAAAACTCATCAATGGTTGATAATTGATATTTATTAGATAAAATGCTCAGCTCATTCTAGGATATTTTGGATGCTTGTATCACCTGTTGCCAGCATGATAGGCCCATAAAAAGGTTTCAGCACCAAGTAGTTGCTACAATAACCCCCTTTAATATAGTAAGCATTGACATTTTAGTTTCTCTTCCTACAGGAGTCCATGGTCACCAATATCAATTTGACCATATATCACTTTACAAATGGATCAGAGTTGTATCTGTTCTTATGATTACCGCCTGAGCAACCGCCTTACTTTTTGTAACTGGAACTTCTCACATAACATGGTATTCCAAGGGCGCTTCAATCTTAAAACAGACTCAATTTCACCTCAAAGGTAATTTGAAAATTGACAACCCCTATTATAACTCGTCAGGATTTTGCAGCACCCTACAGCTCCTCCACCAATGGGGATGTAGAAAGGGCTAATGGCACATTTATCTCAATTTAAGAAAGATGGCTTCAACTGACCCACTACAATGGAATCACTTTTTTCCAGGTTCCTTACTTGCCTATCGGGTAAGCTATCACAAGGTGCTAAAGATATCCCCCTTTAAGGCGCTTTATGATATGAAACTTCTCTTACCAACTAATTTACAACCCTTGCTAATGTCAACGACTCACAGCCTTCTGAATTTAATTGCACACCTTAACAGATGAGATTATGCAACCGCAGTCCCTGTCCATGATTGTTTGGTTCTTACCAGGCCAAGGAGACAGGATGAAGCAATTTATGATGACTCTCTTTGCCAGTGTACCAACCAGGGGCTTAGTAATGTTCTATCACCATCGCCCCAGAGGAAGAACCAGCAAGCTTGTGACATCTTGGTCTGGTCCAGATATATTCATGCATAAACGTGGTTCAGAATGTTTATTGACAGCGCTGATAAAAGTAATTTTATCAACTGAGTACATGGGTGATTTCTCAGAACTTTCATACCCCTTTGATAGGATCCCAAGGTGAAATTGTCAAAATGCACATCAAGGATAAAGAGGGTTAAAATAAGTGAAACTTGAATCCCCTCCACCTACCAATAACACAACTCCTGACTCTAAGTTAACAAAGGCATCAGCCCCTAAATCATCCAACAGAAGAAGAAAAGATCCAGATGCCACTAAAATTAAGGCTACAAAAATCCTACCTTAACAATTCTGAAAGGCTACTATGACACAAAGAAAGATGTATCATCACGCGCCTCAGATAAAGACTAAGGAGAATTTGATCGTTTAGATTTTTTAAATTTTATTTAGATGGTCTGATCTGAGGACTATACTGCACCATTGAAGGGGATTTTAATTAATAGGAAAGGAGGACAAAATCTGGAAAACCTCCACACATAATGTATGATAGGCCAGGAACTCCATGGACCGCCTTGGTATTGCTATCTCAGTTCAGGGCATTGGTACACAACGTCAACGCAGATAAAATCATCTCCTACCCAAAGTTCTTCTGCTAGTATCAAACTTGAGGAGGCTGTGTATTAAGTCCATACTCTACCATTGGGATACCCTCCCCTTTGAGATTTTGATTGTTGGTCGACCACGGAATTTCCTGTGCATGACAAACCTTATCACCATATAAATATTTTAAGCTTTAAATAGACTTTATGTCTTTTTTTAATTATTTAAATAAAACCATATTTTTAGGATTTTAAAAAGATTGTTCATCAAGCTTTGGTCATTCCGGTGGTTCTGGCCCCTTGCTGTATTTATTAAAGATAACCATGTCTAACTCCAAGCAGCTATAAAGTCTTCCCCTTCACCTGGTCCTGTTATCTACAGTGCTGACAGTGGCCAAAAGAATGGTGTTCATTTTTCAGGTGCTTCTCTGAACACGAAACATAACGAAAAGGTGGTTGTATCCATGGAGGACAATGTAAAGATCAATTATTTTGAAAGGAGATTTTATTATAGCAAATATACTAAAAATTGAATTTACGAATACCCCATTTGAGGGCAGCTGCCATATATACTAGAAGGGCGGAATATGATATGGTGCAACAACATACCTGGGCATGATAGATGGATTCTCATTGGTTAATCTATCCAAGCTAATAAAATAATTTCAGGGAGGGTTGGATTGAAAAACTAACTTCACACAATCCTCTGAATTAGTGGGTGATTCTGACAAGCAATTTTAGAATGTTGATGCAAACTGATTAAACTCTAAAGGTTTCAGATTTTATTTGTGTCAACGTTTGATCCTTGGAGAGTGCGCTTGAGGATTTGTGGTTGCTCTTTGTGATAATAAGTTACTATGGGCAATTTGAATGGGCATTTTTGGATTTTGAGAGGTTTGAAATACATGATTTTGAGATTTTTTTAATAGTATTGCCCTTCTTTGGTGCAATAATGGAAAGAGGGTGTTTAATGGCGGCTAAAGGGAAGGCTCCAGAAAATAAGTCCAAGTCTGGGTGTCACTTTGCAGATTCCATTAACCTTTAAAAATATACTAAAAGTTGAAAGCATGGGTGGATGGGCTATATTCCTGAAGAGGAATGCCATCATATATAGCGCTCATCCATTATGTAGGCTAAATCATTTTTCTGTACCATGAGGTGAATTTGGGGCTTGATCCCATTTTAGTCCTAAAGTGGTGGAGGGTTTTGTCCAGTTGGAGGGGTTTCCTCAGGACTTACATTGTGGCCTTAAACGCATGTTTAGATTTTTATAAGATGAGTTGGAAATGGCAATTACTTCCTTATAAACTCTATCATGGTATAAAGGTTTGTTATATGGCGGTATCATCTTGATAACTTTATACAACTATTGATCTTATTAAAAAGCCCTAGAGTTCTATTTAAGGGTTTTAAAGAATTTTATCAGCCATATGTTTAATGTGTGGCTTTTTCTTCTGAATTCTTTTTGGCTCATTGAAATATGCTGGTTTATTACATGCTATAGACAAGATTTTTCTTTTCACCTTAGTAATTTTGGAAATCTTTTTTCAAGATCACTTGTATAGATAAATCCTATTTTATGATTCATCACCATATAAATATAAAGATACCAAATTACAATACTTTTTTGTCTTCCTATTTTTACTAAAATTTTTAGATTGCATAGGGTTGGCTAAACAGGATACAAGAACAACTGACAATTTAAGTAAAAGAAGAAGTAGACAAGACATACAACCTATAACCTATTGGGAAGAATCTTAATATCTAAGCTTCACAGTTTTACGTTGTAAAATAACTCAATTGATCTCTTAATCTGATTATATTTTTAGCTAATTATCTTAACTTTGCTTATATGCGCCTCTGGTTGGCAACCTAGTATATGTATGGAAAGAACATTTAACCTTTTATCTCCATTGTGGTAGTCAGATGTATACTAACCATACCACTCCTCCTTTCTAGTATTGCTATAATTTATATAGATAGAAAATAAAGCATTTAAAATAACTAAAACATAGTCAAAGTGAAAACTAAATTTGATCTGATCATATCACTCACAGTGGAGTAAATCTAGCTGGATGGCATATTAATCCTATTAGGATACTAACTGAAAATACCTTATGTCCTCAATGATATTATAATTTCATCATTAAAAGAGAAATAAATATATAAACACTTGAAAACCTAAGAAAACATAAAAGTGAGAAAATCAGGTAAAATTACATTAAGGAAGATGCATCCTTCTATTATAGAAAAAATATAATTTTTTTCAACAGTTCCTATGAAAGTGAGATATTAAGAATGGTGATTGCATCCTTTTAGTTAAGAAATGATGACCTTTGTCACATGAAATTTAACAATATAAATTATGATAATAAAAGTGTTAATCCTACTGGAACATTATGAGAATCATTTGGGTTTCTGCGCTTAAATTTATATTCATAGATTTAACTCTTTTTTAATTTATTGTGGGGAAGGCCAACCAGGGGAAGGACACTTCTGAATATGATTCAGAAGAGACAAAACTTAGTACCAGGAACGGCACCCCAGAGACGCGATGCTATCTCTTGTTGCCAGCGGGAACGCCACTTATGGGGAGGGGAGGGAACGTGTGATAAGCCATAGCCACAATTGAACACGTGTAAAGGAAGGGGTCTGATTTGATGAACCAGACTGGGAACCAGGAGGAGACCAGCTGTCAGCAACGCGGTGGGAGGTAATTAAACATCCACGCTTGAAAGTGGTCCACCAAATGAGACTGGAATCTGTGGACAGCTTCTGGGAGGGTGGGGGTGGAGCCTGCGATGGCATCTAAGACAATCGTGTGGATGGTCCACATGGCGATTGCAACCACCAAAGCATGGAGGGAGGGTGGAAGGGAGGAGGCCATTGATAGAGCAAACATATCTCTAGACATACTGAAGGGATGCGTTTGATCCTGGCCCAGCAGACGTTGAACTTCGCGCCATATCACTTTAGAGGTAGGGCACTTCTCCAGGCGGTGGAACAGCGTTCCATACTGGCCAAACACAACACAGGATGAGTGTAAAGCGTTAGAGCACTCATCTGTACAATACACCCACCTCAGGCAGCGCCACACATGGGAGCGGACTTGAGGCTGAAACAGAGGATGGTGTGCGTATTTCTAGATAGTCTTTTGGGTTTCAATGGAGTAAGGGATGTCCATCATGTCCAGGTAGTCCACCCTGGATAGGACATGGGGCCGTGTGGAGATTACGCCATCTTGGATGGGTAGCCCCTGTACCTTTTGTTTAAACTGAGGAGAGGGGCGGCCTCTCTGGGCTGTGTGTCCACTAATACAATTTCTCCACTCAGCGCTCCACATGGAGAGGAGGATTCGTTTGTAGTGGGTTTTTAGTCCCGTGAGGGCCTGTGGCCGATGGGTGTGAAGCCGGGTATTTCATCAGGGAGTGTGGGTTCGATGGGTTGTTGAGGCCCAAGGCTTGGGAGAAGTTGTAGCAGGCTGCACAGGACCAGTGTTGGGAGGGGAGCATAGGGTTGGTGACAGCCGCTATCCAGGTACCCAAGATCTTGGCAGTATGGGCTCATGAAGTCGAGCAGACCCATGCCACCTTGATGGTTAGGGCCAAACATGACCTCTAGCCATACTGGTGTAGGCCTGACCAAAGCCATCCTTGCAGCAGGGCATACAAGGATTTGAAGAAGCTTGGGGAGAAGGGGATGGCGTGGGCTCCAAACCAGACTTTGGAGAGGAGCATAGAGTTAGCTAAAACTACCCTTCCAGTAAGGGAAGTAGGGTGGGCTCTGAGAGAGGCGATTTGCTTTGTCACGTTGTCCAGAATATGGCTCTCCATTACTGCTGACGCATATCCGCCTGCCTCCATCCACACGTCCAGATGGTGTACCAGTCCTATGGTAGGGCGTGGCATGAAGGGAATCACTAGTGGGGCGGTGTGTGTTGAGCTGGTAGGGCGAGGACGTGGGTGAGCAGATGGGCCAGATTGGGAACTAATTGCTGGGGCCCAGCAGTTCTGAGACCGACCAAGGAGGATGATTTCGGTTTTGGAAGCGTTCAGTGCCAAATTACTTACCCGGGAATAATCCTGGATGAGAGCTTCAAGTGCGCGTGCATCTTGATTATTAGACACCCCAACCACACAATCATCTGCAAACGCCATCATCTTAACTGGGGCTTGGCCTGGCACATGGACCCCAGTGAGTTGGGCATTCACATTTCGCAGTAGTAGTTCGAGGCTGAAGTTGTATGAGAGTGGGCTGAGGGGGTCCCCTTGTCAGAACCCCCCTTTGAGGGCGGACTACTTCCATTAGGAAGCCAGGGCCACGTACTGCCATTGTTGCAGATTCCGTGAGCAGCATCACCCAGTTGATGAAGCGAAGGGGTAAGCGGAATTGATGGAGGCAGGCCCTGAGGTATTCCCAGTTCACTCTATCATAGGCCTTCTGTTGGTCCAAGAATACAAGTGCCCCAGAGGCTGTGGACTGACATACATTAGCCACAGAGTGCACGTTATCCCAAATCGACCTTCTGGGTATGAAGCCAAATTGCTCTGGGGAGATGGTGGCAGATGCTATAATCCCTAAACGGTTAGCCATGATTTTTGTTAAAATTTTTGTGTCCGTGTTGGTTAAAGAAATGGGGCGCCAGTTGGCTAAGTCTAGCTTATCCCCTTTCTTGAAAAGTGTGACAGTAAAGGCCTCATGTCCTCCTGGTAGGAGGCGCGTTTCCAAAAGGCTCTGGTTAAGTGAAGCAAGAAGTAGTGGGGATATATATTTGAAATATTTTTTATAGAATTCATATGGGATGCCATCTGGGCCTGGGCATTTCCGGTTAGGTGCACTGCGGATGGCTGTCCATAATTCATTTGGAGTAATTAAATTCATTAAGTCTGGGTATTGAGAAATGGTGCGGATGTGGGCTTGGTCAAGAAATTCTGCCACTTTGGCCAGCTGAATTGGATCAGATTGGTATAACTCAAATAAAACTTTTGTGTTTTGATTGCCACTTCAGCTGGCGTATCCGCGGTGGAATTGTCCGATCTTCATACCTGTGTGCAGGCCACACTCTGGCGTGTTGCGAAAAAATTTTAAAAAGTATGCAGTGCACTTGTCACCCTTTGTGATGCGTTTGGCCCTGTATTGAACACAAACCCAATGTTTGTGTTGTCTTTCAAGTGCGTTGAGGTGGGCGGCTGCTTCTGCCCATATCTGGCCCCATGCAGGGCTGTATCTGTAGTGGGGATATTGGACTCCAGGTGTGAAAATTCTTCCAGAGTTCATGAGATGATTGCCAATGTGGCTTGTGAGCATCTGGAGGAGAGATGGCGAGAGTGGCAGATGGTATCCTCTTTGAAGGTTGCCTAAGTGGAGATGGGG
Source organism: Massospora cicadina (assembly GCA_022478985.1). Taxonomy (NCBI): domain Eukaryota; kingdom Fungi; phylum Entomophthoromycota; class Entomophthoromycetes; order Entomophthorales; family Entomophthoraceae; genus Massospora; species Massospora cicadina. The sequence continues at coordinate 83,783 of JAKSZP010017441.1, forward strand.
TCTGCACAGAACGGTGTTACAAACTCTTTTGTCAAAGTTGCTTCTTCCACCCAAGTGGAAAATCCTGGCGACGCGAGTTCAGGGGGGTGGAGCTTGCACCAATGTGGGGCCCTGGCCACTGTGGTGGGTAGGTGGTAGGTTATTGAGACCAGTCGGTGGTTGGAGAATTCCATTTTTGTTGTTTTGAAGTGTGAGATGTGGGGTTGGAATTTCGCTGGCGTTAGGATAAGGTCAATGTGGGTCATGGACCTTAATTGGCTGTTGTGGATGTGGGGGCGCATCATGTTTTTGAGCAGTGGGCATGTCGCAGCAGTGCATCCATTATCCCAAGGGTGGCCTTTAGAACGCGCAGTTCTACGTGACCCTGGGGGGCATGGGGTGAGGAAGGCCACCAGTCCGTTGGTGTGTTTAGCCAACAGTTCATGTTGCTGACTATGAATGGGTTTGGGGGTAGCGGGAGGGATTTGACTGATGAGAAAAATTCCCAACGCTTGCATGCACCATTTGGGGCATAGATATTGATGATTGCGTGCGCTATGTCAGCCCACAAGAAAGTGACAACAAGAACTCGGTCATTTAGGAATGTTTCTGATGATACAAATTTGAAGAGCTTGTTTCTCCAAACTAGCACCCCACAGTGCTATGACCAAAAGGACAGGGATGGTAGGAGCATGGATTTCCAAACCTCCTCGGAACCTTGTGGAAAATGGGACTCCTGGATGGCCAGGATATCCATGGGTAAATTTTGTTGTAAAAAACACAGTTTCCTAGCCTGTGTTGGTGAGGCCTTGAGTCCGGTGATATTCAACATCCCTAAAGTGAAGGTTTCCCCCATTGCACCTTAGGTGCGAGGGGGTGGGCACCTGGGCCCACTAGCCTCCTCTAGATCCCCATGGGCCTTCATGGCAGCGCAGGTGTTAGCAGCAACACTATCAGGATTTTTGTTGATTTTAGCAGAGAGGTTTGCATTGGCTTTTGCCTTTGCTTTTTGTTTCCCTGACGTTGGATGAATTTTTTGTGGTGAGGATGCAGGTGATTGCGGTGCATCAACATTCTGGTCAAAGAAAAAAATTTCTGGTCGGATTTGCCCCTGGTCAGTTTTGACTGGAGCTTGGTTGCAATGATTGGGTAAGATCAAATCCCCCATCAGATCCTCAGATTGGGTGGCCCAATTGGCATGGGCTTCCCCATCTGATTGGATGATGGATTCCTGATTTGCTTCCGCTGTGAAGGTTTCGATGTCCTCCTGGTGTTGGGAGTGTGGGATAGTGGTGGTGGCTTTGGCCACTTCCTTGGCTGCAGCCCTGCGGGCCTGCTTGGCCTTCTTCCGCTCTTGCAGGGAGATGGGCTTTACCAGTAGGTAGCAGCCTTGTGCTCCCCATGGGAAAGCCTCTTTGGTGCTTACGGTTGGTTCATAGTGTGCCTCTCTGCTGGCCATGGCCACTGAGGGATGCTCTTGGAATGTGACGCCCTCCTTGGTGGGGCATGCATGCGCCTTATGGCTGAATGCATCACAGTGGGTGCAGATGGGGGGCGCGCTGTCCACGGTCACCCATAATGGGTGGGTGGTATGCCCTTCAATATTAATAAAAGTGGAGCGCGTGATCTGGGTTAGGTCCTTCGCAATCTCCTTGGTTGGGGTCAGAACTGCAATGGCTTTGCTGGTGCACAGTGTGGCATCAGCGTGAAGTGTTGCATTTTGAAAGATTGTATTTCACCATATATGGCGAGACCATCTTTCAGGTGTTGTTCCAAAGTGTCACGTTTTACCGTAGTAGGCAAAAAGTCAAACGTGAGGAAAATTTGGTTTGATTTTGTCCATCTGGTGCATTTCGGTTTTGATGACCCGTTGCCCTTCAGGGAGGTTGACCACTACATTCACCGCAGCAGCCTCATCTGCTGCCTCTTTGTTTTTGAAACCTAGGTCCAGCCAACTGCATGACATGGAATTAGGTGCGACGTACACTGCAGTCAGGAAAAAGGTGTGCTCATCTTCACAAAATTTTTTCCTATAAAGCTGTTTGTTGGATGTCCAGAAACATGTGGACTCTGTATTCCACCAACAAAAGTGGCTGGGAGTGCGGCGTGTTGATGTACATTTTTGGGGAAATATTGACCGCCAGTTTTTAAAATTTTTGTCTATTCCGCCGGTTTCTTTGGGGTATTTTAGAACATTGGAGGCCGCGGGCCTTCCACCTGCTCCACTTACCTTACTTGCCCAACTGCTCCCTGACATGGGCGCAGACTAATCTCCTCTGTGAGATTATCAAACTAGATTCAGACTTGAATTGAATAGGTTGCAAAAGTGATTGCAACGAGAAAGAAAAGTTCCATAGATTTAACTCTTTAATTTGGTTTATATTCTGCCAGTTTCTATTAAAACGCTCCCAAGTTAGAATTCTATCTCATTTCTGGTCTTATTTTTCACCTTCCAACCATTTGGGTAAACCCTTGATAGATAGTTCATATCTAAACAAACTACCTTTTTGTACAATATAATTATAAATTATTTGGCTAATTCATTTTAAGCCCAGTTGTCCAACCCTATGGACAGAATTGAGCGGATGTTATTCTATCATCATAAATGTGCTAGAAGCCTTAAATTCCAGATCTCAGAGGGGGAGTTGTAAATTTTTAAGGTTAATTTGGGATTTCAAACCCCACACCTCAACCTGATTACTGGTTACCAAAGGATATACCTTTATGAGCATATCACCAGTAAGTGCGTGCTCCTTGGGTCCATATGGTTGACATGAGGCTGGGTGAAGTACTTGTTGCTATTTTTATACCTCAGTTCAGATGAGCTACTTTGCTGAGTTGCTGCAAGTTCATCACATTAGCTGGTATTTGATAAATCTAAACTTTATTTCTGTCACCTTAACAATTAACTTTACCACTGGCTGATTGAGGCAACTTTTCTGGCGTAGGTTTGTGTATGGCAACTTAGCATGCAAGGACTTGGGAGCATTGTTCTTTACAATTATCCTCTTTAGTGGTTTATTATAAGTAACAATGTTGATTTTTTCTAATTGACACTTCAGTAAAATGATACTAAAATACACTAAAATAGTGAATCTTTACAATATTCTTTTCTCTAACTCAATTAATCAATATTTAAATTACAAGTGAATATAGTGATTTTTTCTAGTATCTGTTCCAGTAAAATTAAGTCCTCTGAGCTAGGTATTCCTGATGAACAATTCTCTCTGAGTTCATATTGAAAAATCAATCAAAGATTATTCCTTTAGATCAACTTTATTTGGCAATGAACTATATAGCTATATTTTTATCTACTTTTTTAATTTTTCTTTCATTAAAGTACATAATATACTTATGTAAATTAGCTAAATTCAATTTTTGAGTTATCTTTAGTTCCTAGTTAAAGTTTCTCTGATGTGGTTTATTAAATTTTAAGGTATAAGATTTAAAATATCCATTATTTTTCAGGTACTTAATTTACTTGCCTTGTAATTAATTTACAACGCTTTTAAATAAAAAAAGGGACAAGTAATCTATGATATCAAAGTAACAATATAGTAATTTAGAGATATAAAAGAACATTTCATATCAGATTTATAGTTATCCAGGATGCGTGGCAGCTCCCCTTTTGGGTTGGGCACCACTAATGCTAAAAGGTATATAGTTATCTAGAGTGTCATAATATATACCTTGAAAGTATTATTTAAAATTAGACCTTTTTGGCTTTTTAGATAAATTTATCTGTGCAGAAAAAGAAATAGTTTAAAATACTGTGAGTAGAGCCATAAACTGTATCTATTAGGACTACAAACCTTATCAAAGACTAATCTACTGATAGGTTTAAGCAGTTGATCTTTGAAACAATAATTAAGCTTAAATGTAATTATCAAAATGGAAACTGAGACTTCAAAAAAGATCAACTATGCATGAAATAAAAAGCTTACTATGAATAATATTCTATCTGGAGAGTGTACTATCATGGAGTTATTGTTTCCTCAACTAAACCATGACTAGGAGTGCAGACTGTAATTTAAATATATAAGGTTTCCAATTGAATTAAAACTAGATAACTTACCCATATTTTCCAGGTTCATACTTTATTAAATTCATGACCCATTCTTTATGGCATGAGGCTTAGAGGTCAACTTAGAAGTGGGCTCATTGAGAAAAGATGATTTTATTGATGATTTTTACCTCTGGATACTGGTAGATGGACCGTCAATAAGTTCAGGAAGCAAGTAATTGAGTCTATCAAATTTGATAAAATAATAGCAACTTGTTTATATTAAAACTGAAAAAAAATCCATTAAAGCCATATTTTTCATACTATATCTACAACTTTTACTTATAATATTAAGGTTAAGAAAAACCCTGTTAGCGTTGGTTCTCTCATTTATTAAAATATTTGTGCCAAGCTTTGATGAAATCTTCCAGAAGTTGAGGAGGACATATGGAACATACATATTAATAAAATGTCTAATTTATGCCAACATAATTAAATGTTGATTCTTTTGTTCAAGCTGTCCTTATTTCTAATATAAATCTTAATGATACTAATACTATTATATATATAAAAATCAATGTTTGTTTATTTTTTCATTATCTATGTATTCCTATACTACTCAACCAATTATAATGAAAGTTTGGTGAGTTTTTGTGCACACGCCTGCAAAAAGTTTCTAAATCAGTTTTAATTTTTTAATAGAATAAAATAAAAATGTTTAAATGTAAGAAGTAAAGTTTTATATAAAATTAATGGTAATCAGTATATTGTTATGACTAAGCAGTTAAAATTTGGTTAATTTGAGAGTTTAAATGGTTTGGCCAAGCAGTTGTTGGTCATTTGGTTAATTATTAAGTTAATCTTTTTATTAAAAAAATTAATTAATTAGTTTAAATAGTTTTGCAAAGTAATTGGTGGTTATAGATTTTTTCAATAAGTTTAATTAGGTTTAGGTGATTGGTTAGTAGTACTTTATAAATTTTGGGAAGGGTAATTGGGCAGGGTTTTTTATTCCCTCCTTGACATTATGCACTAAAGCTACGCACCACCCCATACCAATACCAAAGTGACAACCATCTTAAATTGATTTAAGTGGCCTCATCCAATTATTACCCACTCTAAAAGGCAATTGCAAATTATGTCACCTTAATGGCCAATGTTGTGCCCCTCCCACCTTCACAACTGACTTCCCTGCTGTCACCAAGTGTAGAATTCTCACACTTCACAAAAAAGTAACCATCGCAGTCCATGCCATTGCTACAGCAGAAAAATTTAACCCAAAATCAAAGGTAATGCACTCAAGTCTCACTACCTTTGCCTCCCTCCCTGATGTCTGCATCCAGGAATTACACAATCTTTCCAGATATATAGATTTGATGTTTATTGCCATACTGATACCTGACAAACCATCATACAACGAATTTGATCTCCATCACATCAAATCCCTCATTCTATTGCTCTCTGCTATGACTCATATAAACTGAAATATCTCAACCACTGAGGAGGTTCCCAACCCCCTCCCTCTATGCCCTAGTTGGATAAGCATTTTACCAATTCTGCCTGGTTGGAAAGTTTTGATTTTAGTTCCCCATTTTTTGCCTCCCCATCATCAAGTGTGTCATCTTTAGTCATATTATCAATTAAAACTTAATAGATTTTCTTCAAAAAATATTAATTTATAGTAAAAATTATATATAATACCTAAGATAGTTTGAGATTCTAGTGGTAATTGTATACCATTTCATCTGAGCTTTTAGTTTTATCTAATAAATTTGATAAGTTCATAGGTTTTAGTAAACAGTTAAAAGTTTTTGTTCTTATCTATATTAATAATTGTTTTTGGCTGAGTAGTTGATGTTTTAGTTTAATATATCTTTTAATTGGGTTTGGCTGAGTGGTTGATGTTTAGGCAATTGATAGTTTTAATTGGTTTTAATAGAATAGATGGTGGTTTTTGGTTGATTTTATGGGCTCAATAGTTATGGCAATTAGGTGATAGTTTATTTAATTTGATAGGTTCAATTGGTTTTACTGGATGGTTAAAGGTTTTATATTAATTTTGTAAATTTAATTTTTTTACTTATCAATTGACATCTACCAATAAAAAAACAAAATGATTAATATCATCTGAAAAGACTAAGCTCACAAGCAGCGCTAGGGGGAAATGCGTGTCATCAAAACATAAGGTTAAACATCTCTATATAACTGTCATTGTGTTTATTTACATATAAGACATAAATCTCATAAGCAAATGAACCAAGATTTTCTAAACTTGGCACACATAATCTATAGATTGAGTAATTGTGATAGGCTATTTCCAGTATATTATAATAATTTTAATTAAAATTATAAATTTTATATCTATATGAAGAAATTGGGAGCCTTGTGCTCAATCATCTTACTGATTAAGCACCAAATGTGAGGGTGTTGTAAGATAAAGTTTAGACCTACATGCCAGTTGGGATGCAGAAGCACACAAAAGGCAAGCCAGAATGCCAGGGACATTGCTGCAAGAACAAAAGAGTTTGCTAGATATGAGTAAATGAGGGTGCCAACTGGCCACAAATATAAAGGACAACCTGACGAGAAACTATGCTGTTGCAGCCTCAGGGCCAATAGGCCTGGCCATAGGGAGTTGTAAGATTAGGGAATATTCCATAAAGGTCTTCGCACAATAGGTCCAATTGACTAAAGTGGGGATCAAAATTAAAAATATGACTGAGACAGCCCAGTCAATATGCGGGCTGTGGGGCCACATTATAAATGTCACAGGGGTTTGGCAAGAAAAATTCAAACTTAATTAAAAAAATCTGAGTGTAAGAAGATTTTTATTGAAGTTAAAAATAAAAGAATTGACTGTCAATTTTAACAATGTGTTACAACTGCTTAAATAGATAATTGATTTTTGGAGAATAGCTTAGGAAAGTGCAGGATTGGGGCACATGAGATTTGGTCTAACCTAGCAAACTTTGAGCAAAAGGGGGGAAATAAACTTAATTTGAACTGAATTTAAAAGTATCAGCAGTGGGCTGTCATGAAAACTTCAGAAGAAGTTTAGAATGGCCTACCAGTTGTGATGCGTAAACACCTAAAAAGCAAGCCAGAATGCCAGAGGCATTGCTGCACGTATGATGTTTTATGGAGCCATAAATTGGGAAACAATAAATCGGTGGTATAGGTCAATTTTGAATAGCAACCCAAAAAGGAACCAAATGGATACAAACCCAGGCACTGGGGGTCTTGCTGCAGGGGGTGGTACCACACGTATAATTTATACAAGGTCAACGGCGGGTGAGTTCAATTCAATTGAGGGGACAAGGGGGCGGATCCTAGCTTAGAAATGGTGGATGTAAGGCCACAATATCCCAGTATATTGATGGCGTATATTTGAGTTAAAGGGGTTGAATTGCCAGAAGTATCTGGCTCGCTGAATCCAATTGATGATGGAGAGAGCCATAGTAACCTTCAGTACTGATTAAGCACATCTGATATAGGGACTGACGGCCAACAGAGTAAATCCATCAGGAATGCGGCCAGAAGGATATCAATAAATTAGAAAATTGATAGTTTTTAGCAGCAAATTTTATTTATAGGAAAGTGAAGAAAATCAACCAATAATTTTCTCATATGATGCAACTGTTTAAATAGTGGTTGATTAATGTGGGAACAAGCAGGGATCAGGTCCCTCAAGTTTGACCTAACTGGCAAATTATTTAGGGATGTGGGCAGATAAGCTAAATAGGAACTGACATCAAAGAATTTGGTGGCAGTCTGAGTTGCTGTCAGTTTGACCTCAAACGCCCAAACCAAGACTTGACTGCAGTTCTGGCAGTTGGTGTAACAGCATCTGGCCTGATGAGCAGCAGGAATCCCCCAGGGCCACCCCATGTAGAAGTGGTCTCAATTGGTTGAGAATGGGTTTGGTATGCCCAACCCACCCATGCCCAGTCACTGGGCTGTTCATTAGTCAAAAACATTGCATTGGCTGCAACTCCTGATTTGCCATATGGGAGCTTCAAACTATTGTTGATGGTGTCCGATGCTACTACCTGCATGTCAGGGATCATCCCCAATGATTTTGAAAGGGGGTTAATTTTGACAATTGCACTGCTGGATAAATCAAAACCATTGGTGAATCCAGCCGATAATTAAATCTTCATACCTTTTTGGCTATGTGGACTCCAATTATTTGCTTGTTTTCAATCAGTTTTATACCTATTGACTTTAATTCAATGATCTCAGTGCAGAATTCCCTGATTCAGCGGACAAGTTTGGCCAAGGTGAGATTAGGCACCGGGGAGGGATCCAAAGAGGGAGAGTTGTTACCCAGAGCTCTTCCACCACGTGGGCGAGGTCACTCTGGGTAACAAGGGGTACAGCCACCCTCTTTGGAACCTTTTTACTCAGAAATGGGAAAAGTGACCAATCCACACACAGGGGACGTTCCCTGGGACTTACATTACCCTTTCCTTTTTCCAAAGGAAGGGCCACACCGCTGGGAAACTGCACCAGGGCCACATTTTTGTGCACTTTGGGCAATTTAATTGCCATTACAGTTGCAACCTTTGGGGGGGCGGGGAGCATCAGGGTGGGATTTTTGAAACGCCTCAACCAGTTCCATGCAGTTAGCGCAATTGCAGGCTTTAACCCAAC